>SEYY01001764.1:0-50000 GCA_009176605.1 Armadillidium nasatum | reverse complement strand
AGGTTGCAATTGTATAAGAATTATCATTTTCCAGGTTTTCAAATCTGTCGTTCATCTCCTTCATTAATGTTTCAGTCATCCTTGAAACTCCCATTAGACTTAATAACATTTGTTAACACAACTTTCAATGTTGAAACAAGTGGTATCACATCTGACAAACATGATTCAGCTGAACTTATAGTCTTTGTTAATTCTTCAAATGGCTTAAGAATATTAATACAATTATTTAAAATGTCATTTTCGTCATCTGTTAGAGGCTTTATTTTTGTGCTGCTTGAAGCATAAAGGCAAATGGCCTCATTAATTTCGCTCATCCTCTCAAGCATATGCAAACTACTATTCCAGCGTGTTTGAATATCTTGCATGACAGAAAGTGGACGAACATTTAATCTTGTTTGTATTTTCTTCAGCTCATTTTGGGCTACAACGGAGTGATTGAAATGCGTAGCAATCAACCTACATTTGGTTATTAAATCGGATACACATTTTTGACTCATAATTTAATTTTTAACTACTATCTGAGTTTGGTGTGCAAAGCAATCTACATTTTTCACTCTTGCCAGAGAAAGTGTTTTTTTTTTATATATTTGTGCCCGAATCCCTGACTACGCAGTGCACTTGATTTAATGAAATCTTCCATTTTGTCAGCATCTTTTCAAATACAGTTTCAAGATAGTCGCCTGTATGGCGCTCAGAAAGAGGTTCTGCATTTAATACAAAGTTTTGCTTTGAAAGTTTTTATCGATTGCATGATACGTAATTTTTTACTATCCGCACATGCGGATGCGGTTGCGGATATCCAATTGCGGATATCCGCGGATGCGGATATTGGAAAAATGATGCGGATATCCGCAGTTGCGGATGCGGATGCGGATATCCGGTCCTCCTCTAATATATATATATATATATATATATATATATATATATATATATATATATATATATATATATATATATATATATATATATATATATATATATATATATATATATTAGTTATCCACCCCTATCATATGTTCTATGATATATCTTCCGCATTTAGTTTGCAAATGCATCTCAACTATAGGACCAACTCCTACAAATACCATTTTCTTTTCTAAAAAAAAAAATTTTCTCTCCTGCCGGTTGTTCTAAATAAAAATGAAAACCCATGTAAAACAGTTATCACATATTCATCTCCTTCATCGTCATCCATAACGAGGAGCTGTTTCCTGACCTACCACTTCTAGACGAATTGAGTTTTCAAAACCTCAAAAACTCAATTTTTCTTCAAATCAATTCCAGATTGGAGAAATTGAACCATCTATCAATTTACCTATCCAGCATTGGATCAACCGAAAATCCTGGTCATCTTAAGACTCCAAAAGGATACTAAAAATTTATGTAGCGCCAAAACTTAAATCATTTTTTTTCCAAAAAATTTTTTTTACAAAATTTTTTTTATTATTTTTTTTCAATCTGCTACAATGTAGAAATCAAAAATCAATTAATAAAATTTAATAAATTTTAAATTTTTCTTATTAATATATAATATATATATATATATATATATATATATATATATATATATATATATATATATATATATATATATATATATATATATATATATATATATATATATATATATATATATATATATATATATATATATATATATATATATATATATATATATATATATATATATATATATATATATATATATATATATATATATATAATATATAATATAATATATATATAATATATATATATATATATATATATATATATATATATATATATATATATATATATATATATATATATATATATATATATATATATATATATATATATATATATATATATATATATATATATATATTTTCCTTACCTAGGAAACCTGACCATAGTACCTAATCATTTCAAACCGACATCCTCGAAGTCACACCGAGCCATTACACTTCTTGTATTCTGTGAGTAACAATTGAAGAAGTTGCCAAATCACCCCTTCTTTCCCATTAACGTGAATATACATTATATATATATATATATATATATATATATATATATATATATATATATATATATATATATATATATATATATATATATATATATATATATATATATATATATATATATATATATATATATATATATATATATATATATATATATATATATATATATATATATATATATATATATATATATATATATATATAATATAATATATATATATATATATATATATATATATTATATATATATATATATATATATATATATATATATATATATATATATATATATATATATATATATATATATATATATATATATATAAATGAATGTGTAATTCATAATTTTTACTATTTTTAATATTTTAAATCCATATTTAAATATTATTTGGTTAAAAACTGGCCGACTAAAATCCCATGCATCCTTTTCTTACTCCACATTTAAGTATAAATAGGGCAGATAAAGACCATACAGCTGTATTCCGATGGTACTGTACCAGACCAAAATATATCTACTCCTATTCCCTTACCACCTCCTACTCCTTCTACTACCATTCCTACTACTACTACCACATATACCACTACTACCGCAGTTACTTCAATTTCTACTGGAACAATTCCGAAACGCCTTATTTCTACTCCTATGCAATATGCTCAAATTCAGACTCCTCTTTATACTAACCCTTACAACCAACCTGTAATTCCTAATCCTAATCTGCATGTCAACCCACAAAATCAGTTATATTTTCAACCTACTGCAAATAATCCCTATTTAAACCCTACTACTATGCATCCAGTATCAATGCATGCTACCTTCCAACCTACTATGCAATATGTAAGTCAACCAAATTTAATAAATCAACAACCTAATGTGTCCACTACCGCATATCCGCAACCAAATATCGCACAACCGCCACCACCTCACCAGAATAGTAATGAATCTCAAAGACCTACTTGATTAAATATTGAACGATTATTTTATCATCGTACTGCCATACCATCCTTTGTCGGTTTTTTTTTTTTTTTTTTTTTTTTTTTTACAAAACGCCACCACTCACGGGCAGAGCCCTTTTCAAGGAGGGGGCACACACACAAGGACAAACTCACACAAACACACACACCTAACGCACAGCCCTCAGGTGGGCGCAGACGGAAGACTTGAAGAGTGGAAGATTAAATACAGTTGGAAAAATAGAAGATGGTAGAGAATTCCACAGAATAGAGGTGGCTGGAAAGAAGGAGGTACCACAACGGGCTAGCCTGGGATTCCCTACGTCCACACAAAATTGGTGCGAAAGCAGGGCACCCCTTGTGCAACGAGGACGACGCAACGGTGGAGGAATGCGAGAGGCCAATTCCCTCGAGCACCTGCCATTGTAGTACCTGTAGAAAAGAGATAGCGCGCCAACGTCACGTCGCAGAGACAGAGGGTCAAGAGAGTTTGAAAGTAGGGGACAGTTTATTAATCTCATAGCTTTTGACTCAACCCTATCCAGAAGAGAGGAGGAGCCAGAGCCCCCCCAAATGTGAGAACAGTACTCCATACAAGGGCGAATAAGACCCTTATATATTTGGAGTAACTGCTCAGAAGAAAAAAACTCTCGCAACCTGAACAGAACTCCCAGCTTCTTAGAGGCAGCTTTAGCAACCATTGTGATATGTGGTTTCCAAGACAGTTTGTTGTTTATGTTTAGACCAAGAATGTTAATGTTATTTACAGGTGAGACGGGAGAGCCATCGAAGAGGATAGGAAAGTTAGGAGGTGTTTTTGAGAGGGAGATGTAAAGAAGTTGAGTTTTTAAAGAGTTGAATTTCACAAGGTTGCTATGTCCCCCACCGGGAAATTCCATCCAGATCGGCAAGAATAGAATCGGAAAGTTGAAGACGAGAAGCAAGTCTAGAAGCAAAAGAGGGAGCAGATTTGAAATGAGTAGAAGAATGTAGAGTTGAATCATCAGCATAAGAGTGAACAGAGTTAGAAGTGCAGTGGAGAAGATCGTTAATGAAAAGTAAGAATAAGGTTGGAGATAAAACAGAACCCTGAGGAACACCACAGTTGACAGAAAAGGAGGAAGAGGTCGCTCCATCTACAACTGCCGAAATGGAACGATCTGAGAGAAAACTAGACAAGAGTAAGCAAAGAGAAGGAGGAAACCCAAAGGAAGGGAGCTTGGAGAGTAGCGACGCATGCCATACCCGGTCGAAAGCCTTGGATATGTCAAGCGCCACCACACAAGACTCCCCGAAGTCCCTAAGGGCAGAAGACCATAGATCAGTAAGATAGGAAAGTATGTCACCAGTTGACCTCGAGCGACGAAAGCCATACTGGTGATCAGAGAGAAGAGAATGAGACTCCAAATGATCCAGGAAATGAGAGTTGAGGAGAGTTTCAAAAATTTTAGATAGAACACAAGTGAGAGCTATAGGTCGATAGTTAGAAGGGTCAGAACGGCTACCTTTTTTCGGGATCGGCTGAACCAAACGCACGCTTCCAGCATAGAGGAAAAGTATTAGTATTAAGGCATAGAGAGTAGAGCTGAACGAGGACAGGGGCCAACTCGGAAGCACACTCCCTCAGAACACGAGGGGGAATGCCATCCGGGCCACTGGCCTTCCTGACGTTCATAGATTTCAGGATCCCATGCACCCGATCATGAGTAATTATAGGTAGAGGCATGGGACACCTGAGAGGAGAAGGAGTAGGAGGAGGGATGCCAGAATCGAGCAGGGTGGAATTAGATGAAAAAAGGAGGCCGAAGAGATTAGCCTTTTCAGAAGGAGTATTAGCTACAGAACCATCAGAGCGAATAAGAGGAGGAAAGGCAGATTTACAGAAGTTGTTAGAGATATTTACGTAGATTCTACATGGAAATGTATTTCAGTAACTCAATGGATATCTATGGTGAACGAATTCTTCCGAGAAGGAAGGATTTATAGTGACGCAGAGAAGCTAGCCGCTTACCAAAGGTTTGAAGATCCGCACAGCTCAGCATATAATATCATCCAGGCGAGCTATGAATTAAAGCACGCGCCTACCTGGCAGGCCTTTTCTACAGGCTTGTTAAATATCCTCAGTCCCCTTACCACAAAGTCCAGCTTTGAATATTGGTCTCTTATTCGCAAAATACAGTGGAACAAAAGGTCTGATTTGCAAGTATACTGTTCTGAGGTCCAAAAACTATTAGATGACTTTGAGACCAGTACCGAGACCTACTTTGGTGTAAAATTCCATCCCATAATGAAACGTATCCTAATTTTTGCTACAATATATGACTGCACACCGAAAAAGCACCGTCATAAAATTATAGAGTATTTCAATCCAAATTTAGAATACCCAGAACAAATAAAAGAGTATATGTCCAAAACTGCTAATGTTTTGGAACATCCCTTCAAAGTCTTCCAAAATACCTCTTGTCAGAGACAAATTGGAGATATTACAGTGTCAAATGTCCAATCCTATAACAGTGGAAGGTTATCTAGAAAACCATCATCATCTTCTCAGGTTCAACATCCTTTTGAACTCATGAAAAGATACCGTGACAAGCGATCACAATCCCAATCACAGATAGACCCCAACAACACACCTAAGTGCTTCAACTACGAAAGACATGGACATAAGACAAATGACTGTATATTTTATTCATTTTGCTCTACCTGCAAGGAATACCATCAACTTGGCACTCAGTCTGTATGTGCTAATCCATCCTGGAACTTTAAAACTCCAGAAGCTCTCCAGAGTATAAAATATATTTCCACAAATAAGGGTCAAAACCAAAATAAACAATAAAATCAGCAAAAGCGATCTGCTTCAAAACCAAGATCTCTTCCTAATCAACCTACAGATAGTAGAGTTATCCGAAATAATCCTACTCCTAATCCGAATAGGAAAAATCGTGCAAATACTTCCCAGAGGTATTTTCGATCATTTTACCCAAATCCAAATCAAGTGCATTATATGCAAGAAAATATTCACATAGAAAATCTCCACATAAATTCCGATAACTTAGCAGAAGCTCCTGAATACTCTTCCACTATCGAAAGTGAAGAGGAAAATATTGTCCGACCTAACTCACCATATCCCTATCTTAGTCAAGTAAACGAAACAAATTTTTAAATAGGGGGAAGGAATATGACCCCACAGTCCTTCCATTACCCTCTTCCTTGGGTAAGAGTAATTATAATAATTACAATCCCACTTATAGTCCAGATGTTGCTGAAATTTTAAACTCAACTTTTGCAAATCCTTCAATATATTACCAAAACTTTATTCAGGCTGATTTTGAATCTGAAACTGAAATCCAATCTGAATCTGAATCCAAAGTAGAGTCCGAACCCAAGTTAAGTTTCGATATACCTGACTTGTCTTATGTAAATACATCCACCATTTCACCCAAATTATATAATTAAAATTTTCATAATTCTCATAACATTAGTACTACCCATAATTCTCCGTGTATATATGGGATACCAATTGTACTGTCTCATCATAAGTCCTATAAAAATGATGACACAGCATTTCTCGACAGCGGGGTTATGCGCAGTCTTATAAAGCTGTCCTTATTTAATAAAATAAGGGAATTTACTAAAAAGTCAAAGCAACCTACTCTGTTTAAAAACAAAGGTTGTTTTAAAATCTATATCCGGTGATAAATTGAGAGTACATGGGAAAACTACTCTTAAAATATATATAAAACAATTACCCTACTTCTGTGACTTTATGGTCGTAGAAGATAATTGTTGTACTTTCCCAGGAAATATTTTACTTGGATGTGAAAATTTATCCAAGATCCCTTTCATCCTAGATTGTTCCGAAAAAGTATCTTACTTAAAGCATAAAGGAAAACTCGTATCCATACCTTTAATACCTATTACCAATAAAATCAATCGAATCTCTTGCATTGATAAACCAAGGGTAACTTTAAATCCTAGTAGTGTTTCTGACAAACCGTCAGAATTTAAATCTACAAATATATTTCAATCCCAATCGAAACCAAAGAAAAATATTCAGGATTATTTTTCTAAATCATCCCATGATGATGACCTTTTACCTAATCTACCTAATCAACCACCTAGCCAATTAACTAAATGCCAAACCGAAATGCATTCTGTCATTCAATCGTCTAATTCTTTTCAATCTCCCATACCTGATAGTCTTATATATTGTGCTAATTATCTAGTTATAGACGATTCAATCCTTTATAAAGTATATACTACCGAATATACTAATATATTACCTCATTCTAAGTATATATTACGTACAAAAGTTGAATCCTATATTTATACTTATCCGCCTGATAATCCTACTCTTTCCCAAAATAGAAAGGATTTCCGAAATATTGGAAGTTTTTTTATAGGTTCTATCCTTAGTAACTGTTTTGATGGTTGCATCTATTTAGAATGCATAAATTTTGGTAATAATGAGATCCACTTAGATCCTCATACCTATTTAACTACCGCTTCTCCTATCATAGTTACTGAACCTACTACTATTTCTTCTTCTAATCCTTCTAATATAAATTCTGTAACTACTTCAATAGGCCTTTCCGACTCCGAAATAAGGAATGTGTATAAAAACATTCTTCTTTCACATTCTGCTAAATCTTCCGACACTTATGTACTCCAAAACCCTCAACAACTAGATGATATGTTAGATTTCTTAGTTAAACACAGGAACATCATTTCTCTAGAGGGAGACCCTGTTGGCTTATGCCCGTTACTCCAATTCAGTGTCAAATTAAAGGATAACAGTCCTAGTTACATTTATACACCACCTTACCGGCATCCGCATAAATATCTTCAAGCCATTGACGAATGGGTTGAAAATAACTTATAAAAAGGATATATTGAACCCAGTTCATCACCTTTTTCGTCTCCTTTACCAATAATTCCAAAGAAATCTTCTAAGGTACGAATCGTGTTAGATTATAGAAAGCTCAATGCTGTAACTGTCCCTGACAGCTTTCCTCTTCCAAATAAACAGGAAAGTTTATCTCTTATTGGAAACTCCAAAGTTTTCAGTACTATTGACCTTCTTTCTGGATTCATCCATATTATGGTTGAGAAAGAATCTAGAAAATACCTAGCATTTTCTACAGCCTAGAGGTCACTTTCGAAGCCAATTAGAATGCCTCAAGGTACCACCAATAGTCCTTCTGTTTTTAGCAGAGCTATGGAAATGGCCTTATCAGGCTTATTAGGTCTACATTGTCTTCTTTTCATAGATGACTGTCTCATTTTCAGTAAAAATATAGATGATCACTATGAAAGCCTCACCAAAGTGTTTAACGCTTTGCAAAACGCCAATTTACGCATTAAACTTGAAAAATGTGAATTCTTCAAAAATAGTGTCACATATTTAGGCTTTAAAATAAGTGAAAAAGGGCTCAGCCCAGATCCTGTTAAACTGAAAGCCCTAAAAGGCTTTAGAATTCCTACAAATGTATCCGAAATTCGTTCCCTACTTGGTTTCTTTAACTATTTCCGTCATTTAATTCCGAATTATAGTCATATAGCTCACCCTTTAACTCAACTGTTAAAGAAAAATATTCCATTTACTTGGAATATTGAACAACATGCTGCTTAACAAACTGAAGAAATTACTTCTTCTAGATCCGTTCTTATCCTTTCCTGATTACTCTAAGCCTTTCAAATTGAATGTCGATGCTTCCAATTATGGTGTTGGAGGTGTCCTAGCCCAACTCAATGAAAATGGTTTAGAAAAACCTATTGCTTTTACCTCCAGACTTCTAAATAAGGCTGAAAGAAATTACAGTACTACCGAACGTGAAGCACTTGCTGTAATCCATGCTTTGTCTAAATTTAGAACCATTATCCTCGGATATAAACTTCAAATATTCACGGATCATAGCGCACTCGTGCATCTGTTTCGTCATCGCCAGTTAACTGGTCGTCTCGAAAGATGGAACCTACGTATCCAATCTTTCAATCCTGAGTTTATTTACAAAAAGGGAAAGTAAACATAGCCTCAGACTATCATTCTCGTAATCCGGCTCCAAATGTTTCCGACTTTAATTCTATTTTTAGTATTTTATCTCTAAGCACTAAGTTACATAACTTAAATGAACAAACTATTTTCTCTGAACAATGTAAATGTCCTCGTTTGTCTCCATTGATCAAATGGTACGAGAATTTACCAAATGAGAGATTAGGAGCACCTCATGTAATTATAAATGGATTACTTTATTATGTCACCGCTGACAATAGATATCTTCTTCAAGTACCTGATTCTCTTATCTATACCGTCTTGTATTTAAATCACCATGCTCTTGGCAGTGGTCATCCAGGCCATCTTCGCACCGAAAAACGTGTCCGAGAGTTATATACCTTTCCTAAACCTATCTAAACTTTGCAAACAATTTTGCAAAGATTGTTCTTCTTGTTTAGAGGTAAAAGGAAATAAACCTCATCCTATAAGTATAAGTACCTATCCTCTTACCTTTCCAACCTTTTTCTCGTGTCCACTTAGATACTATTAGGTCCACTACCTAGATGTAAAAATACCAATAACCGTTATATATTAGTTTTTAAAGATTCTTTAACTAGATATACCGAACTTTGCCCTGTTCCTTCTCGTGAAGCGAAACATGTTGCAAAGGCTCTTTTAGAAAGGAATTATAACTAATCATTCTACTCCTTCTATATTAATTACCGATTCAGCAGCTGAATTTAAATCTCAATTTTTCCTTGAATTGTGTAAATTATGGCGTATTAAAAAGTTAATATAGCTATATATCACCCTAGTTCAAATAGCCTAGTTGAGCGCGAAAATAGGAATATAGAAAATTATTTGCGTAATTATGTAAATTCAATCATACCGACTGGGATAAATACCTACCTTTTTGCCAAATTGCCTTAAATTCATCTCTATAGGTAATACACCTCATTTCCTCCTTCACAACTATGTGCAACGTTTACCTTATTCTATTCCTGATTATGTATCTCCTTTTGTACATAAAAAATCTTCTACCTCTGGTAAAGATTTCCTTCACGACAATACCGCTGAAATGTTTGAACGTTCTTCAGCTATTCGTGAACTTAGCCGCGATAAACTCAAAAGCGGAAACAACCAGAATTGCCCAAAGGCAACACCAAAATGCTCCAATTAGACAACGCTAATATAGGCGATCGTGTCTATATTTTAGCTATAAAACCACCCCATCAATCTCCTAAATTAGCGAGAAGATGGCAAGGTCCTTATCTTGTTACCAATGTCCTTAAATTTGATAAATATATCCTCCAGTGTCTTGAAACTGGTAAACAATTTGTATGTCACATTGACAATTTCAAAATTGTTTCTTATCCAAACTCACAGTACCCGAAAACGCCTTGAAGTCATGTCTAAAAACTTCAACTAGTCCTACAAATTCTAGAACTCCAAAGAAAAGAGTCAGTTTTAAATCTGATTCTAGTAATAATTCTAACCAGAATTCTAATCCTCCGGATTTCCCTTTCCCTCATTTTCCTTCTTATTCCTCTTCAGTTCCCATAACATTTTCCAACTCCCGAAGTGATTTTTCAGCTTCAGCGGGGGATCCAACTACGCGAAATTACACGTCTCAAATTCCCGCTCCTCAGCGACAAATTCTGACTCCAATTTCTGCTCCGTCTCCAAAAACTTTCTTCAGAAAGTACTGAAATGGAAAATGTTACACCTATAAATCCTCTTTCTATACTTACTTTAATTCCTACTTATCCCTACACCCCTAAACCTCAAACTCCAAAACCTTTACCTCGTAGGAATATCTCAATTCCACTTTTTTTCAATTCCTCTTCATCTTCTTATTCACCTTACGGTTCTACTCCACAAAGTGAATTGAATAAGGATAATGCATTTTATTCTTCTCCAAATTTAGAACCTTCTTTGAGAAATATTAGTGAAACTCAATCTTCACCACAAACTCCTTCAAATAATTCCGATTTATCTACTCCACCTTTTCCATTTGAACTACCTGCCAGATCCTTGTCAGATACATCAAATTCTCCGCCTTTGAAAGATTATCGTAATTTAGATCCATCTTACAAACCATTTCAACTGTATAAAGGTCTTAGAGATAATACTCCGATGCAAACTCGGAGCAAACTAGATTACAGAAACAGGATTTAGTTGACCAAAATCCTGATATCCCGAAATCTTAAACTGTAGATCCTTCAACAATATCTTTCCAACCTTCACCTCATTTACCACCCAAATTAAGAGATCGAATCACTCCTTCTCAAATATTAAAATATCCAACCATCCCTCCTGCTTTACCTCCTATACAACGTTATGTTAATCCTCCAACTTTACCCCCTAAACAAAACTTAAATAAAATTATTACTACTTTTTCTTATGAATCTTTACCTTCAGTACCTCCTAAAATAAATATACAAAATAGAGATAATATCCCTACTTCAAGAGATTTACAAGTAAAATCTCAGCACCTTAGTGAAAAAACTGGTGCTATACCAAAATTTCGGAAATACCATTAATAATATCAAATTTTTTTATATTTTTCATACCTAATATAGCTATTAGATGTGTTTAATGAAATACCTAAATTTTCAATTATTTGTTTGTATAACTAACTATATGTTAATTATATTTAAGCAAACTAATTGATATAACTATTACCTTTCTACTTAATTTTCTTATATTTTGTTACAATATATGAAAATAATATAGAAAAATGTGAAAAAAATTTTTTTCCTTTATATTCTTTAATCTTTTTTTTTTTTTTTTTTTTGCATGCTATACTTTAATGTTAGGCAATAAATATAAACTGCTTTTGATGTTTTACAATAAAAAATTTATATTTTCTTTACAGATAAAAGAATGCCTTCTTTTTACTATATTTTGCTTTGCATGTTCTTGTTCTTTTATTATATGTTAGATGTCATAACCTGTCAATCAATTTCTTCTTCTAATTCCTCTATTATCATTTCACCTGGCTTAGTTATGAACTTTCCTCATACTGCCTATTTTATTTCCGGATATCTTGATCTTCGTGTAGACTTACGTTGCACTAAAGATATCTTTGATAAAATTTCCAATTCCTATTCAGATTTAAATTCAATTAAAACTTCTTTCATTCCTTTTGTTCGTATGAAACTCCATTCATTTGAAATATCTTCTACAAACTCTTTTCCTCTAAAAATTTACCTATATTAAACCCCTCTTATATCACTCCTCTTTATTTCATTCTTCGGTTGTTGACAATAAAATGTCTAGTGATAACCATTGGACTTACAATATTAACTTCTACATGTATCACATGGATATTTTGGACCAACAATTTAGTCATCTTCTAAACTCTTTGAGAGACCTTTTGAATGATCCATGGATTAAATCCGCTCATCATTCTAAATCTCGCAGAGGTTTAATTGATGTTGGAGGACAATTCTTCAAAGTTTTATTCGGCACTGCTATAGATAGTGACGTTAAAACTATGCAACATCAAATAGAAGTCCTTTCCGAGCATTCGAATAACGTAGACTCGGTATTTATTAATTTCAGGAACCAATTAAAGGATAATACAAACTCTTTGGAAAAACTTTCAAAATCTGTTTCAGAATTACAAAATTCAACACAACATCTACAAATAGCTTTTTCTTTTTTAAATTGTATAACTTTGCTAAATTCTTATTTTGTTTCTGTTAACAATTATGTTGTTAATATAAATTCTATAAAGTCTATATTATTAGATGTTTACCAATTATCTCACAGAAAAACCACTTCATATAATTTATATACTTTTGATTCTTTACTTCCTTATATTACAGAGAATATAAAGGTTTCAAAATTATCTACACTTCTTCCTTTTTCCGTCGAAAATTTCTATAATTTTCTTTCTGCTTCATGGACAATCCCTGACGTCTCTTCTTCCCAAATTGTTACCATCATTCCTTTCATGAAGAATGATGTATACAATGTATATCATCTAATCCCTTTTCCTACTCCTTCTTCCAATTTAAGTTCTTCTTTATCCTCCCGTATTATTTTACGCCCTTCTAATAATGTATTCTTCGTCAGTAAATCACTTATTAAGTATACATATCTTTCCACCATTCAATTTTCTTATTGTTTGCATGTCCATAACCTTAACTGTATGTCCTATGCTACAATCCATTGATTCTTTTTCTTCACCTTCCTTGTGAATTATTTTTGTATACAAATAATTCATACTTGGATCTTAGAAACCCATCTCCCATTCATTGCAATCACGAACCTTATCTTATCATATGAGCCAGTCACTGCGTCTGCTCAATCTACTTTGCTTATTTCTTTAACTAAATCCTTTAGATGGACAATTAAGTTGTCATAAAGGACTATCTTGTAAAAGATATTCGCGAATTTCTTCAATTTACGCTTTAAGGTTGGGATGTACTTTAACTACCTCTCAATATAAATTTGAAAATCCTGACTATATTTCGAAAAATTTTTCCATTTCTCTTACTAATCCAGAAATTCCTATTATTTATTCATATTTAAATCATTCCTTTGATCACGTTAAAATACTTAATCTTCCTATAATCTTCCTATAATTCACTAGAATACTCAATTGGATTCCTTGAACGAAACTCTTATGAGTCAACGTTCACATTCTAATCCTACCATTAATAATCCTCGAATAAATCCTAATATAACACCTCCATCCTCTAATGTAAATCTTACTTCTACTGTCTCTACCACTAATACTACCGCTTTAATCCAATCTCCTATTTCACTACCTGTACCTCTTGCTAGAACTTTTCATTCGAATCGTAATAGAATTCTTAGGTTCCTACCTCGCCAAACAACTTCTATTACCTATGAAACATCATCTCTTGACTTGTATGAAACTCCTTCAAACATTCCTCTTTCTCTTGTACCTGTACTGGAAGAATATTGAGTAAATAGTTTAATAATAGCTATTAACAATTTCCTCACGTGTTCTTCTTGTAGTGGAGAAGTCTGATGTCTCGTTGGACATGATGATGTCAGGTTATTGTGAATATGTATAATGTTTAATTTTTTTTATACATATATGTATTTTCTAGTTTGGGTGGGAGAATTTTATACCATAAAATAAGTTTTATTTTATTTTCAATAAAGAAACAAAAGAAAGAAACATTCCAATCGATTGACGTCTCAAGTCTACTTAGTCATCAAAATTTTTAAACAATAGATCTTTTTTTTTTTTCCTTTCAACATATTTTCAATATGCATTAAAATGAAGCTGAGACAGAAAGAGAGAAACCGAGAGACAGACAAGAGACAGAGATTTTGAGAGATGTGAGAGACTGACTCTCCGAGAGACAGCGAGCAAGTCAACTAGAGTCATGAACAAGTCACGAATATAAGGCATGAGTCGAATTGAGTCAAGAATCGAAAGGAAAGAAAAATCTTTCTTAAAAATTCAGTCCATTAGAGAGAGTTGAAAGGACAACATGTAATTGCATATATATATATATATATATATATATATATATATATATATATATATATATATATATATATATATATATATATATATATATAGATATATATATATATATATATATATATATATATATATATATATATATATATATATATATATATATATATATATATATTCCTATTGCCCCCTTTGGGAGAATAGCGGTTTAAGTCAATGAGGAAGGGCGCACAGTACTAAAGAGCTATATATTTTAAATATTTATGAAAATATCTAGCTGGAATGACTTCATATAGGTTTTATTGAAGGTTTTTTACTTTTATGTTTGCTTACTCATCAATTCGGTACGTATTTAGAAAGTTATTAAAGTTTTTAGAAATAGGGAGAAAGAGTAATTGCAAAATGAGGAAATAGGGAGAAAACTGGGTATATGTTTGAATATGCGAATTTTAAAATTGGAATTTCGTCCTCCTTTTAGAATATTTTTCCCTTATATGGTGTTTTAAATGCATATATGGTCCCCCAAATCTGATTGTGCAAAATATACCTAATATTCATGATAAAGGTTCCTTGAAAACAACTTCTTCAGAGAATTTTTCATTAATAAAATAATAATTAAAATAATAATAATAATAGAGGAAATATAAAATTATTGATAATACTTATTATAGTGATAAAAATTACGAATATTATTATTATTATTGTTATTATTATTATTATTATTATTATTATTATTATTATTTTTATTATTATTATTATTATTATTATTATTATTATTATTATTATTATTATTATTATTATTAGTTTTAATATATATTTATATTTTTATAATTAATGTTGTTATTATCATTTTTATCAATATTAGTAGTTATTAATTTTTATTTTTTATTATTATTATTATTATTATTATTATTATTATTATTATTATTATTATTATTATTATTATTATTATTATATTTTCGTATTATTATTATTATTATTATTATTATTATTATTATTATTATATTATTATTATTATTATTATTATTATTATTATTATTATTATTATTATTATTATTATTATTATTATTATTATTATTATTATTATTATTATTATTATTATTATTATTATTATTATTATTATTATTATTATATTATTATTATTATTATATTATTATTATTATTATTATTATTATTATTATATTATATTATTATTATTATTATTATTATTATTATTATTATTATTATTATTATTATTATTATTATTATTATTATTATTATTATTATTATTATTATAAATTGTAAACTCTGCTTGAAGGAGCTGGTTCGATTGTAGAGGATTCTGCATAGGATTTACCTATAAAGCTCTCCTCAACATTGTAATGCCCGTAAGATGCGAATTAAAAATGAAGACAACAGCATATTGGCATTACTTTCATAATGTTAGGCTAGGTTAGTGCTTTCATGTGCAATCTAGTTCTTCTTTTTAGAGTTTCATTTTCCCTAGAGAGTATTTTGCGCTCCCTCAACCTTACAAAAACAGACATACAGCACCCATGGTATACTTCCGCTGATCTTCAAAGCATTTTCGGAGTTTTCATCTTTACTTGGGAAACAGTTTCATCTCTGCCTATCATTTGCAAACTTTTCCTCTTACTATAAATGCAAATGCTAAATTATATTGCAAAGAAAAAGACGGATTCCGCTCAGTAATCTGAATACATCTACCAATAATAAGTTATTTTTAAGCTTTTCAATCTATCCTTAACGGGAAGATTTCGAAGCATTTAAAATTTAAAAGGATGTGAAAGATGGATAAATATAGAAATATATTGAGTGGTGCAGTTTCAAAAAGAGCTATAGCTGAGATTTGTGTAGCATTCCAAAGCTGGTGCTGAACTTTGAAATTTGCTCCTGAGTCTTGGTGAGCGAAGCCAATATTTCCAAAATCAACAAAACACTCGTGTACAATTATAATTTCTCCCAATCATTTCCATCAACGAACTTTTAGAAGTGAAATTATAAATTGTGCAGCATATATATATATATATATATATATATATATATATATATATATATATATATATATATATATATATATATATATATATATATATATATATATATATATATATATATTAGGGATGTACCGATAGTATCGGTATTGGTATCGGCAGTATCGGCCATTTTGTGGGGTATCGGTATCGGAATCGGTATTGGTTAATATGGCCAATACTTGGCCGATACTCCTTACTTTTTGGGTGAAGAATTATGAGAAACTTTTAGATTAAAAAATAAATCTAGTTTCGATATATAAAAGTTCTAATAAGGAATTCCTTAAGCTAGCCCATAATTCGTCTTCCTAGTATATATATATATATATATATATATATATATATATATATATATATATATATATATATATATATATATATATATATATATATATATATATATATATATATATATAAGTATGATAAATTATAAAATATAAGGAGATTTGAAAATTATAAAAATATTTATTTTCAAAAGTAATGTATATATCGTAGACTTAAGCCGTCATCTTTGAGTCAAAATTTCCGCTTATCTTCAAGTCCCGCGCAAACTTAGCCGAAAAACACCGTTCTTTGAGGCAATTTCGCGGGCGCTAAATGGCTTTTGGCGCGAAAAGTAATAATAATAATCTTCAAGCTAAGCCGAATCTTTAAGATTGGTGAAGACATGGCTAAGAACGGCTAAGAACATCTTAGCAAATCACGTGACTTTTGTAAACAAAATTCACTTGCTGCTTAGTATTTTTTACGGAAGGTTATTTATTTTTATTGTGATATTATAACATTGGTGTCTTTTATTTTGTTATTTTTTAAAAATTGGGAACATTTTTAGTTCTTGATATTTCTCTTGATTCTTTCTTTCTTCCCCTTCCCCCCAATCATTTTGAATATTTGACGTACTGAGGAGTGAGGGCCTACCATGGCATTTTTTAATAGTAAAGCATTGTTATATATATATATATATATATATATATATATATATATATATATATATATATATATATATATATATATATATATATATATATATATATATATATATATATATATATATATATATATATATAAACAATGCTTTGCTTTTAAAAAATGTCATTGCCAGGGTAGGCCCTCAGTTCATAGGAACATAGGAAAATAGAGACAGTTAGAAGCCACAAGGCCCTATCGAGACTGTCCCAGTCCAAACAAATAATAATAATAATGACAATAACAATACTAGTACATGCACAAAAGACTAGGTCTATCCCTTCCCTAGTTATCAGTTCATTCATGCAAAGATAAAAGCAAAACCAAGCCCAACTACACATGCAGCATTCAATGAACCATCACCCACTACAAAAAAACTGCCATTAGGCTTAGTCATAGGTTGATCTGTTGATCTAAAAATTCATATATACCCACCAATTTGGCTTAGTCAAGTTATATTATATAATACCTAAACCATCCATAAATCTATCTAGCCCCCTTTTAAATTTGACAAGAGAATCACAGTCAACAATCTCTTCTGGCAAGTCATTCCAAAAATTAACAACTCTATTACTGAAAGAATATTTTCTTAGATTGAGATGGCATGGCTTCTTTTTAATTTTCTTTCATGTCCTCTAGTTACTCTTCCACGGTCCAATATAAAGTATTTTTCAATCTCTGTATTACTGTCAGATGCAAATATCTTGTAAACTTGTATCATATCCCCTCTGAGAAATCTCCTTTCAAGTTCGTCAAATATTCAAATATATATTTGAATATATTTTAATTTATATATATTAAATTAAAAAAAAAATGATCATCATACTCCAATATCTTTAAAATCAATTTTATTAGGAAAAAGTAGTAAATCCATATATGGGCCCTCAAAGGTAGGGTAATTTTATACTTTCAATCACTGTGACACATACACACACACACACACATATATATATATATATATATATATATATATATATATATATATATATATATATATATATATATATATATATATATATATATATATATATATATATGGTCAGAGTTTACTTTAGCAGTCATACATATTTCAAAACCTACTAAGCGTATGTTAAAAAGGATCACATTTTCGGAATCCTTGTTGCATTTTGAGAAAGAAAATTGTAAAAGATGTAAAAATAAGTTTTTTTTTTTTTGTTTTCCCTAATAAATATCAATAATATATATATATATATATATATATATATATATATATATATATATATATATATATATATATATATATATATATATATATATATATATATATATATATATATTATTCTTTTTTGTAGTTTATTAATTTATTAAAGTTTTATTATATAATATAGTAATTTCATTTTGTCTCTACACAGTTCCAGTCGAAGTCAGTACTCATAGGTATATTATTAGTTTCAGCAATCTGGTCTTATACAAAAAACTCCACTACTGTTAATTACCCTACCTTTTTATAATAAAAATACTATTAACAGAAGAAAAATGTTACTATAAAAAACACAAATAATTGTACATAGGTTTCACCATTTTAGAGTTTTGAAATACAGAAATTTCAGTAAATCAATAGCTCAATACATCAGTTTCAATTTTGAATTCAATAAATACTTTTGAGAGAATGGCAGAGGAACATTTTTTTCAGGGAGTTCTGGCCATGTATCCTTAACCCCAGTGAGTAGTAGGAATATAATGTTTCATTTCATATTAATATTTGTCATTCACTCTTAAATTGAAATATCAGTCTGTCAAAATTTCAAAATATTGCCATTTATATACATTAATTAATTTGTACATTTTTATAGTAAATTTTTAGATTTTTATAGTTTTAAATGAAAATGTTCCTCAGTGCTTCATTGGGATATTTTGAGTTCATTTTAATATATGGTTATTTTATCTTTATATTTTCAATACAATTAAAAATGAAAAAGTGCTCACCCCGTGTTTACAACTACCAATTTTTTAGCAATTACCTACTGTATTTTTTTATAGGAAAAAAAAAATAAAGGACAGTCAGTATTAGCATTTTCGCTGAAAGTATAATTAAAATACAAGAAAGTTGATAACTCACATTTGAGTTGTAGACATTGTTAATATTTTAAAAAAGATAAATAAAAATATTATAAAATTATTGAAACATATTTGATAACTAGTGCTACATCAGTCTGTATTTAAAATTGGTATTAACAATAACATAGAAGTATAATGTTACAGCAGAGCTAGAAATTACCAAAGGCAGTCCTTGCCTATCTACTACTTTAGCTGTGCTTGTATTCAATAAAAATAAAGTAATATATATATATTCCAAATTTTTTATTTTATATTATATATATATATATATATATATATATATATATATATATATATATATATATATATATATATATATATATATATATATATATATATATTACAGGTTTGTTAATAATAATAAAAAAATATTAGCGTGAAATTAATATCAAGGAAGGACAATATTCACTGTAAGTTCACTGCATTTTACTTATTTATTTTGGATTGTTTAACATATATATATATATATATATATATATATATATATATATATATATATATATATATATATATATATATATATATATATATATATATATATATATATATATATATATATATATATTTAATTTTTAATTCTTTTGTAAGTTTTCAAAACTTAATTGAAATGAAATAATTATTTTATAGTACACTATTAATGTTTTATGATTTTTAAGATATAGGAATGTCAGTAATATATATATATATATATATATATATATATATATATATATATATATATATATATATATATATATATATATATATATATATATATATATATATATATATATATATATATATATATATATATATATATATATATATATTATATATATATATATAAGATATATATATATATATATATATATATATATATATATAGTATATATATATATTATATATATATATATATATATATATATATATATATATATATATATATATATATATATATATATATATATATATATATATATATATATATATATATATATATATATATATATATATATATATATATATATATATATATATATATATATATATATATATATATATATATATATATATATATATATATATATATATATATATATATATATATATATATATATATATATATATATATATATATATATATATATATATATATATATATAAGTTATGGTGTGCAAAGGCCAGAGACCTACCAAAATTTCCATCAGTCTGTGAGAGAAACTGCAATCTGGTCAAATTAAAGGCCGACAGGTCCCAATACACGACATTTGATTGTTTGCAAGTCAGGAAGTTGAGGAAAATAGATGAAGGTAGTGTGTTTCAGACTTTACTAGTGGAGTACATGTAAGATTGAACATAGCGGTTAAGTTTGAGGTCAGACAGTTGGACAGAGAAATGATAATACTATATAAAGGCGTGTCGCACGAGTCCTTCACAATGGAGAAAGTATGCGAGGTGGGAGCTCAGAAAAAATGTCCATTGTAATAGCGAAAGTATAGAGAGTTATGCAACAATTTGACGGGAAAAAATAGATTGAAGAGAATTAGTGAAAGCAGGAGAGTTAATATGAAAAACGTCCTAGACTCCACCTTTTCAAGGAGAGCTGTATGAGCTGAACTACCCTATATGTGTGATTCATACTCCATACAAGGAAGAACAGCACCCCTGTAAGAGCAAGCAACTAGGGTGGAGTGAAGAAATTCTGAAGGCACCTCAGAACACCTAACCTCTTAGAAGCTTGTTTAGAAAGAAGTAATTTGATCTTTCCAAGAAGATCACAAGAAAAAAGGAATAGATTATTAAAGATGAAGATTTGAGTAGTATTTTTTCAAAGAAATCATAGTTGTGTGGAAAAAAATTGTCGAGTAGAGAGATAGAGGAATTGAGTTTTGGTGGCATTGAAAATGGCCATGTTTTCTTTGCCCCAGTTTGAAATACAAGATAGATCAGAGGTCAGTTGCTCAAGGACTACTTTCCTTGCATTTATTAACTGCTGTTTGGAGGGTCGCCTATCAAATTGAAAGGAGTAATGAAGTGTGGAGTCATCGGCAGAGGAGTGGATAGATGAAATAACAGGGAGGTCATTAAAGAAAAACGGAAAAAGTATTGGGAATAGGAGAGATGCTTGAGGAACACTACTATTAATATATTTCAAGGATGAATTGTGGCTGTCTACAACAGCTGCTATAGAATGATTGGAAAGGAAATCAGAGAGAAGCATAAATTCCATAAGAGGGGAGTTTGGAAATCAAAGCTTTGTGCGAGACTCTATCAAAAGTTTCCAACTGTACAACGTGACAACAAAAGATTCACCGAAATGCCGAAGAACATATATGAAAACTATCAAAACTTTACAAAACACACATCATTCTTTATTCATAACACCTTAATTACCATTCAATATATATATATATATATATATATATATATATATATATATATATATATATATATATATATATATATATATATATATATATATATATATATATATATATATATATATATATATATATATATATATATATATATATATATAATTTCTGGTTTCTTCCTTGTTTTTGCAGTTTTTGCACCACCAACGAAAAGAAGAAAATTACGTCTACCTTCTCGCGCAGAAAGTGCAGATAAAATAATGAAAGAATGCTGACTTTAAAAGAAAAATTTCTCGAAGTAGAGAAAGAGAGAATTCAATCTTATTAAGTCAAAT
Organism: Armadillidium nasatum; assembly: GCA_009176605.1. Taxonomy (NCBI): domain Eukaryota; kingdom Metazoa; phylum Arthropoda; class Malacostraca; order Isopoda; family Armadillidiidae; genus Armadillidium; species Armadillidium nasatum. The sequence goes on along the minus strand of SEYY01001764.1, from coordinate 27,808 downwards.
TTAAAGGGGCAGAGTGAAGAGGAGATAGAAAAACTAAAAATTCTTAGAGAGAGGAGTTCTTCACATAAATTGTTAATAAGTCTTATACAAAATCAATATAAAAAATTAGACATGCTTGAGAATCTTTTAAAATCATTAGATTTAAGACTTCAAACATCGAAAAGTTTCATAACCTTTAATATTTGTTTTTAATTTTTTATACATTCCATTTTTGTTTCATGTTTTAGGAAATATATTTGTTTTCTTTAAATATTTTTTAGTAACCATTTGTATTTATAGTATTTAAAATAATTTAACAAATTATGAAAGATTATAAAGTCATTAACTTTGTAAAAAAATTTACTATTGGAAACTGATAAGAATGCAAATAGTTAGAATATAATAATAATAAAAAAAAATTTAAATTTTATTTCATCAAAGTAGTACCAATATCTGTAGAATTTAAAATGGTAGACTATCACTTACCTGATTTCGTTTAGTTTCAGCAATGCCAGACTCTTCATTTTTATCTCTACCTTCATTATCATAATTTTCAGGTTCATCTGTTATTTCACTTTCAATCAATTCATTCTCAAAACTTGATTCTATAGTGATGTTGTGTAATATGCATGTTGCTTGTATTATACCCTGAATTCTATGTATTTCAGATGTCTAAATATACCTTTTAATCAAGCGAATACATTCTCTATAACTCTTCTACTTTTTGATAGTTTTGTATTATAATTTAAGTGTTTAACATTTAATTAGCCATTATTCTTGTATGAAACCATCATAATATAATGCTTAAGAATAAATGCTAAATCCCAATTATATCATAAGAATTACTATAGCATAATGAAAACTGTATCATTTTCTAACGCATGTTCCAATGGGGAATTAACAAGTACTCTTTGATCGTGAGCTGATCCCGGAAAACCTGCAAATATGTATCTAAATTTTAAATTTGCATCACAAACTGCTAAAAGATTCACACTGATTCATGTTTCGATCAAGATAGCATTTTTGTGATTCTCCTGGAGCCCTTATTCTAATATGGCAACCATCAATGGCCCCTAAGCAACCTGGAAAATTACTCTTCTTCTACCTTTGAAATTTTGCTCATTTCAGGCCACTTAATGAGATTTTTGTAGACCATTAATTATTGCTATAATGGTATTTACATATGTGTGACAACAACTAAAGCTGATCATAAAAACTTTGCTAATTTCATAATAAGGACATTGTCTCCTCAAATACCATAATGTAACCATTAGAACCTTTTCTAAATCCAGTTGCTCTCTACCCTTTACATTATAAGTTGTGAATGGTTCAGGAACTGATAAGTCCTGCATAATCTTGTAAATGTGTCCCGTGTAAGCTTGCATTCTCTGAAAAATTCAAGGTTAGTGTCTTCATTCTTAATCTCCTGGTAACCTTCAGAGTTTGGATGAGAATCTCTATATATATATATATATATATATATATATATATATATATATATATATATATATATATATATATATATATATATATATATATATATATATATATCTATATATATATATATATATATATATATATATATATATATATATATATATATATATATATATATATATATATATATATATATATATATATATATATATATATATATATATATATATATATATATATATATGCAGGGTGTTTCGGAATTGCACGGCAATAGTTCAGGTATGGGTTCCCTACAATATTAGAAATAATAAATGTCATATAAACATATGGCACAAAATATTTTATTAACGTGATATTGGGTCATACAGTTATGTATTTCGCAGGACATCATTTACAGTAACTGTTCAAAGTGGCCTCCATCTTCTTAAATGCAGCATTCTGCACGACGTCCATGCTTCTCTGGCACCTCATATAGCATCAGGAGGAAGCTTGATAGTTGATGCAGCAACCTCGATCCGATTTTGTAGCTCTTCTTGCGTTTCCACAGACGTAGAATAAACCATAGACATACTTCATCCAGCCCCACAGAAAGTAATCCAATGGCGTTAAATCAGGGGATCGTGGTGGCCATTTAACAGTACCGTTGCGCCCTACCCATCGGTGACCATACGTTTTGTTTAAATAATGTGACAATATGCGAATAGTGCGCCGTTGCACCGTCATGCATAAACAACATCCCCTGCCTATTGGCAATCCGAATATCTTGTAGAAGCTCAGGGGGATTATCCTGCAAAAACTGCAGATAAGAAACTCCTGAAAGCCTAGGTGGCAAAAAGAAGGGGCTGACTAAATTGTCGCCTAGAAGACCACACCAGACATTTAATGAAAAGGTATGTTGGTAATGTGTTGTAGCAGTCGTATGAAGGTTTTCATCATCCCAGGTATGAGTGTTTCGATAAATAGTAATCCCATTTCTCGTAAAGCAGGATTCATCGGTAACGAGCATGCGGCTCAGGAAGTTAGGATCTCATGTGCATTTTCGAATTAACCACTCGGAGAAATGTCTGCGCTTGTTATAATCATGTGGTAGAAGTTCTTGCACAGGGGTAACGTGATATGGGTACAGTTGTTGTTCGCGCAATGTTCGCCATATGCTGGTAGAGGACACATCGAAACGAAGAGACATTCTTCTGGTGCTAGTACTAGGAGATAACTGAACAGCATCGAGTATTTCTTCTTTAACGTTAGCGGTTGATCTAATTCTTTGTTGACCGGCGTTTACTTGTAGAGGGTTTAACGTTCCATTTTCCCTGAGGCGTCTTTCAATGGCCTCAAACGTTTTACGATTTGGTATTCTTCAGTTGGGATATTTTTCACGATATCTTCGAACGGCTGCAAGACCATTTTGATGTACCTCGCCATACGTTAAGAGCATGTCTGTTTGTTCTGCAAATATGAACACATCCGTGGTGTCACCCATGATAATCCACTTGAACCGACACACACAATTCACTCATTCGTATAGGAACAGAACGAGACAATCTGATGAGTAACCTACACCCACAGAGTCTAATACGGAATGACAGAAATGTACTACCCTTTCCAACAAATGAACGTATGCTAATGTTCAGAGAGATACGTCTTTAACATCTGATATATCGAATATAAACTAATTTTAAACATATGTTTATATGACCTTTATTGTTTATATTGTGGTAGAGAACCCATACCTTAAATTTTGCCTTGCAATTCCGAAACGCCCATATATATATATATATATATATATATATATATATATATATATATATATATATATATATATATATATATATATATATATATATATATATATATATATATATATATATATATATATATATATATATATATTATATAAAAAAAGTTCACATCTCACAGGTATTGCCCTATTCTAGGAGAGTCAATCACTCTACCGTTTGAGCCACGGTATATATATATATATATATATATATATATATATATATATATATATATATATATATATATATATATATATATATATATATATATATATATATATATATATATAGTCCAAGTACATATACTTGGAAAAATCGACCCATTTCAAGTATTTTAAAGTACTAGTAAAATTTTAAAACATCCAAAAATTTATCATAGAAAAAAAAAAAGATCTGATCATATATATATATATATATATATATATATATATATATATATATATATATATATATATATATATATATATATATATATATATATATATATATATATATATATATATATTATTGTCATTATTATATTATTATTACTATTATTTATTATTATTATTATTATTATTATTATTATTATTATTATTATTATTATTATTATTATTGAAAAAATGTAAACAAAGAACAGCTGATTCAAAGAAGACGGCTTGAAGATTTTTGAAATTCGCGTTCTTTGAGTCAAACTTCAAGAACGCCAGGAAAGCCACTCAACGCCAGTCTACAGCCGGCTACGCCAGTCTACAGCCACTGGCTTGGCTTGAAGATGCGTTGCCTCAAAGATGACGGCTTTAAAAACTTCACTATTTCCCATACTTGGGAAAGTCGTGTACTATTTGTGATAGACATCAAATATGATCTTCGAAAAGATTTTTTAGCCCTTTTAATCTCGTACCTTGATTTTGCTTTCGCTCTTTGGTAAGATATTTTATTTTGTAAAGTTGGATGATTTTTAAAAATTCTAAACTTGTTTTTCTTGTCTCTAACTGCCTTTTTACAGTCTTCGTTCCACCATGATTTATATAACCCCATCTTCACATTTGAAGAACTGAGTTTAAAAGCAAAAGATGCTGCATGTATAAAAGCATCGACAATATTTGAATAAATAGTATTGATATCCTTGTCATAATCTATATTCAATAATGTAAATCTATTTTCAAAATCATTCCATTTCGTTTCATCAAGAATCCAATGTGGACGTTTTTTCCTTTCAATAAACAAATTATTTGAGAACATCAACACTGGAAAATGATCACTACCTAAGGTGTCATGATAGGTTAACCAATTGAAGAAACTAAGCATTTCAGCAGAAGCAAAAGATAAGTCTAGAACTGACATGCTCCCAGATACATCAAACACAAATAGTATAAACAGATTCATTTAATAGATGTAGATTTCTTGATTGTATCAACTCAAAAAGTTTTTCACCTCTATCATCATTATGAGACTCACCCCACAAGTAATGATGAGCATTAATATCCCCTAGCAGTAAAAGTTTCATATTTTCTGGAAACTGCTCTAAACAAGCCACCAATTTCTCTATTGCATTAGAAATAATGGGTGGAAGATAAACACTACAAATTATGAAATCAACCTGATGCAATAATACCTGTACCGCCACTATTTCCAAATCAGTTATCAATTTGATTTCTCGATATGAAATATCCTTTCTGATCCCTAATAAAATACCACCACCATTATTATTTTTATCTTTACGATATATATTAAAATTTTTAAAGTAACAAAACTTTTCAATATTCAAAAAAGTTTCCTGCAATGCAATAATATTGATATTATATTTTCCTACCAAATGTTCAAGGTAACATTTATTAGAATTATATCCTCTTATATTCCAGTGGCACACATTTAAGTTATTCTCCATATCAGATACTACCCAAGAAATAAAAGAAAGCTAATGAGTATCTGAACTAGAAGTACCAAAGAGTAGGTTAAATGTATCTTGCTGAGATAAAGATATAGAGGATAATTTAAGCTTATTTAATATTATAATTGGGTCGGAGCGACCCCTTTTTGTAGGTTGATTGAATGAGCAAAGATTGCAAAACAAATCCCAAGTCCCAAACAAATTCGCAACGAGGATGATTGAAAAGAGAGACGGTATTCGGAATTTAATAACACCACTAAATTCTATTCACTCCAGGATGTTTACAGACCAGTACAGACAACTAAAAGTTTCAAGAGATACAACTAAGACCCAGCCTAAGATAACGTGATTGCAACAAAAAGATATAAGTGGGAAACTTCCTTTTTCGCTAGAAAACCTTGGACATTCACAGGGCAAGCAGGAACGTAATTTGAAGCCGGTGGTTATGTTAGGACACTTGCGTTTTAACCAAAAAGAATAGGAATTTGTTCTGAGATTTGAATTTCGTTCTTTTTCTGCAACCAAAGTTGGCCTATTTCTGAAATCAGAGACACAATTTGATCCCTATCAACTTTAATATTACCAGAACACAGATTTTCATCCCCTTGCTTAGGCTTAGATAAAGTATATTCAGTATCCATCTGTTGAGCACTAGATACAGCTGAACTAGATGGTGTTATTCTTGTCACTTCGGAGTAAAGATATCTATTAGACTTAGAGTATGAGAGATTCTGTTGTACTGAATTTCTCTGTAAATACATTTTCCGTGCATTATCATATGTTGTATGACAGTCCACCTTGATATGTACTATTTCTTCTTCTCTTTTATAATGAGGACAATTTTTAGAATATGCTGGATGTTGATCCTTACAATTTAAACACTTAGGTCCCTGACTTTTAGAGCAAGAGGAAGTAGAGTGTAACTGTGCACAATATCCACAAGTTTCCTCCCCCCTACAATTTTTACTTCCATGTCCAAATTTCTGGCATTTTTAACATCGCAAAGGATAAGGATAATAAGGTTCTAATTCGATAAGACAAAAAGCCACAAAATATAGTTTCCGGTAATGTAGTACCTCCAAAAGTTAGAACCAACACATGTGTAGGAGTTTTATCTTTCTTAAGAATATGTCTCACCAGTATCACATTATCTGATTTAAGATAGTCCAAAATATCTCCATCACTCATAACCTCCAATTCAAGGGCATAAATAGTTCCTTGAATAGAATTTAAATTTTGAGCTACAGAAACTTCCACTGGCACTGAACCATTTATTAAGGTATTTGTTGATAACAATTGTCTGGTTTGTTTAGCAGTATGTGTTTCAACAAGCAGACTGCCAGTTTTGACAAAATCTTGCTGTTTTCAAAGCTCCTCCTGCAGCACCCTCCACAGCCTTCCTCAACAGGAAAGGATTCAGCTTTTTAAGTATTTGTGAAAAGTCAATATTCTTTAATATAAAGAAAACGCACATACTCCGGAATTGTATAGAACTTCCAGAAACAACATTTCGTTTTCTCTTTTTATTAATCTGTGAAACCCAAAAATAAATTTCCATGTCTATGTAAATTGTCCAAATGAGATACATCAAACTGTTGAGTGCCCGTATTCTCACCTATACCCTGTTCAGCCTGTTCTATTGCAGCAAGCAAATCATCACTAGACGTTGATATGACACTTGAATTACTTGAACTTGGAAGTGATTCATATTCTAAATTGGAATTCTCCTTCAATTTCCTCTTTTTTTTCTTTTTGCCACCACCACCCTTCCCCATAACCTATTTTACTAAACGTAGGCCCTAGGCCTATCGTTAGCCAGTCACAAATTTTAATAAAGCACTAACTTTTTGTTTATTGTTTTTTAATTTTAAGCACAAACACTAACACAAATATATAAAAAAACTGACCACTATATTTAAATCCAAGAAAGTCACTTCAAACGAAGAACATTGTCCCAGCAGGCAGAGCTACCAATCCTCTCACTTTAATTACTATCATCATTTCCAGTAACTTCTGATAGGGTAAACTTTGGTACCAATGTCGTTAAACATCTTGGCAACCATGTTCCGTGATTTGTTGCCACTTTACCACAAAGTCTTCAATAGATAATAAAGTCAGATATTTTATCATTTGACATGTTGATAATTAACTTTATGCAGCAGGCTAAAGCGAGTATATTAGAGTAAACTTACTTATAATTTTACCCCAAGTGCCTTTCATAATATATTATCCTACAACTAAAGAATGGGAAAGAAAAATTGCAAGAGGGATCAAATTCCGATGTTCCAGACATATAAAATAGTAGTGGTTGGAGGTGGAGGTGTTGGGAAGTCTGCATTAACAATTCAGTTTATTCAAGTAAGAGTTAATATATTTAATATAAATTCAAAAATGATTAAGTAGACTTGTAATTAAATAAGAAGTATTAAAGTTCCACACTTTTATGGTAGAGATGTGTTTATATGGTTTTTCCTTATTTGGTTCTTCCACCCACGTGTTAAGCAACTAGATTTTGAGGCAAATGTACACACTTCTTAATAGTAAATCCTATTATATTTTACTCACAATTGATATTTGAATAATGCATTTAAATTAGTAATACAAAATAGGCTTCAATGATGGATGCTGCAGAGAATGATGCAAAATTAGATAATTTTATAAATTCGTAGTTTAGGTCAGTAAGCTGACAAATAGTTGCTTGATAAATATGCATGGTGTGTGTGTGAGTACGTCTCATTTTCTTGTACATGGTATTTAGTTGGTCTTCAAAATATAAACTTTAAATGTAATTAATGTAAGTTGAAGCAAACATTTTTAAAATTGGTTTAAAATTAAACTTGTTAAATTGAAAGATAATACTTTAGTGTAGGTGGCCCGAATTTTTTTTTCTACTCAGCCTAACTATGAAAATGAAATGATCCGAATTATTTTTTTTTATGGTTAATTGGCGAATGACAAATCATTTTAAAAAAAAAAACATTTTAATTAAAAAAGAATATATAAAACTGATATTATTTTTCTTCAATATAACGTCACAAGATCTTTTAATACTGCAGAAATGCACACAATGACGTAGTCCTATAAAGGTTGTCAGTGCTTTCATGTTAATGGGTTACTATTATATTTTTTTTACTTACCCACCAAAAAAAAAAAAATGTATAATATATATTATATATATATATATATATATATATATATATATATATATATATATATATATATATATATATATATATATAATATATATATATATATATATGGCTTAGGTGGAGATTGTTTCTGAGTTTCGATATTTTTTATATCAATATTTTTTTATGTCGATATTTTATTTTAATCGACACTTTCCTAACTAGGCTACTATGTCGTGCAAACGTTCTTGTGTACGTTAGGTCTCTTTTATGGCAAATTCTTGTGTAGGTTAGGCCTCTTTTTACGGCAATTTCGGTAGTTCAGGTTATGATAAGTCGAATTAGGTTCTGCTAGAAAAGTAAGTAATAATAATTGTGTGTATGTCTAGTAATAGTACCTCTGGCAACTCTCTTGTTTACGATAGGCTTCTCCGATATTTTCGATTTTTGATATTTTTTAACAATCGAAACTCAGAAACAATCTCCACCTTTACCTATATATATATATATATATATATATATATATATATATATATATATATATATATATATATATATATATATATATATATATATATATATATATATAGAGAGAGAGAGAGAGAGAGAGAGAGGAATATATGAAAATTTTATCACTACTCACGGGCCAGGGGGTATGGGGGCTCTGCCCCCGTACCCCGTAACCCGGGTGGTGGTGATAAAATTTTCACATATTCCTCTCTCTCATTCTCTCTCTGTCTCTCTCTCATTCATTCTCTCTCTCTCTCTACCTATATATATATATATATATATATATATATATATATATATATATATATATATTATATATATATATATATATATATATATATTATAGTATATGTAGCATTCACAGTAGTGGATTTTTTTTGTATGAGACCAGGTTGCTAAAAATAACTACATACCTACGAGTTGCTAATTTCAATTGGGACTATGTATTCAAGCGTTGCAAGTTCAACTGAAACTATGCATACAAGTTGCAAGCAATCTATTTCTGATAATAATAATAATAATAATTAATTATTTCAGTGGCTAATAAATAAATAATAATAATAATAAATATATATATATATATATATATATATAATATATATATATATATATATATATATATATATATATTATATATATATATATACATACAATTATGGCTTGTATAAGTGACTAATTGCAACATATAAATGAAGAATTCATCCTTTTTTTCGTTTAAAAAGAAATTCAGCAACATGCTATTTAGGTAGAGCTTAGTATTTTTTTGTTTTTGTAATCGGACCTTACCAACAATGGCATATGTCGTCCTTACAGGCAGATAAAATACTGCCTTTAAGGCCATCACGAGAGTTCAGAGTGAGTGAACCACACGCTATGAGAGCTCGTGATGCTCTCGAGTTTTGTATTGCAACATCTTGGAACTCCAGCTCTTACCTCATGCCACAAACGTTCTATAAGTTCGCCAGTGTCTGGGTCTACGAAATTAATTCAGTGATTAGCCATTAGGTGTTGTAAGCCTTTGTTAGCAATCATAAGTCTTCCAGCAATCGCTAATAATTGTTGTACCCACCCGTATATATATATATATATATATATATATATATATATATATATATATATTATATATATATATATATATATATAATATATATATTATATATATATATATATATATATTATAGTATATATATATATATAGAATATTAGTAGTAGTATAGTATTAGTATTAGAAAAGAGAGAAAAGCAATACGCAAAGTATTACTTGCAAAACCTAACAAGCAGTGGTTAGGTCTATTTGTTTTGCTGGCCATTAGGCATATTTTTTTTACCCTTTAACAGTCCAGGTTAGGTTAAGTGAAACTAGTTTGTTAGGTCTAATAAACTAGTTTGACTTAACCTTACCTGGACTTAAAGGGTAAAACTACGCCTAACGGTTAGCAAATAGACCTAACCTACTCAAATACACTCTTTTGCTAACTACGCCTAAACGACCAACTTGCTTTATAATATATAATATATATATATATATATATATATATATATATATATATAATATATATATATATATATATATATATATATATATATATATATTAATATATTTTTTTTTTGTAACATTAATGATCTAGCAACCTTGTCATAATAGAAATTCGTAGGCTATATTGTTGTTAGTTTCAAATTCCTAAGCGTAGTTTTTCAGCCATATTTGCACTGCGTAGGTATGTTGTTATTTTCAGCAACCTGGTCTTGTACGAAAAAATCCACTACTGTGAACGCTTCAATTACTATATATATATATATATATTATATATATATATATATATATATATATTATATATATTATATATATATATATATATATATATATTTATTTTATTTTACAAAATTTTAACATTTCTATTTTTAGCTTCAACATATTTTAAAATATAGCAACCTTGACAAAATATTCAAAGGAGTTTTATAATTTTGGCAGATGATATTCTGACATCATAATTATTCTTATTTAGTTTAATTTTTTTTTTTAATTAAAGTGTTTTATTTTTCTTACAAAATGATTAGGCATTCGTTGATTAACCAAAAAAATGAACAAACATCATTTCCTTTTTGTAGTTACTCTGAGAAGAAAAAAAAAAAACGGGCCCTCTACACTAAGATTTTACCAATTGAAATGAACTTAAGGTAGTAAAAATAGATTTTAAACATCATAAAGCTTCACCTTTCTCTGCAACTTTGACATTACCTGGCAAGAAATTGGGCAGAGAAAGATAATTGGAAAATAGTTAAATATGTATGGTTCGTCTCCTGGTATCTAGTTGTTATTCAAAATGTAAACAGGAAATGTTTATTGAACAATAAAACTGGGTCGGAGAATCAAATTTGCTAAATTAAAATACTGTTATGGTAGTAAAAATATATTTCAAACATAATAAAACTTGGTTTTTGTCTGCAACTTTGACAAATATGGTGTAAGATATTTGGTGGAGGAAAATAATAAAAAAATAAATTGATACTAATATAGGTATATAAATTATTAAATTAACCAAACATTCGATAACCTAATCTTGACTGAAAGGGTAAATGTATACTAACAGGTAACAAATAGGCCTAACCTAAATAAAAAATTAAAAAGTTAAAATTTACTTTTTAAGTTTTTCAAATATCTAGCAACAATGCTACGAAATATTGATACCTTAATATTGATAGTTTTTATGATGTCTTTTTCTTATATCACATTAAGGCATAGCCACATTTGATGTCAGCTTAATTATATCATTTTATAACAGGATTTTTAGTACTTTAACTGTTTTTAAATTTATTGAATTTGATTTTCCAACCCATTTTTATTATTTTTCTTCAGTATTCATTTCCAGTTTATATTATGAATAACTACTAAATACCAGGTTAGAGACAAACCATGCATTATAACTGGAAAATATATTAATAATATAGAGATATTTCCAAATTGACAAACATATTAAATATATATATATATATATATATATATATATATATATATATATATATATTATATATATATATATATATATATATATATATATATATATATATATATATATATATATATATTATACACACACACACATATACACCATTAAGGTCGCCACTTATGTTAAGGTGAGAGTACGGTTACTGATGATGACTCACCCTACCAATACTAAGATAGGACCAACCAACTTACAGTTCGTCCAAGCACTCCTGCCAACAACTTGATGAAATTCTGTTTAACAATGAATAACGCAGACACTCAGGTCCGGTTTACAGGATTCCCCTGCTAAACTTCTTCGTCTTTATCTATGGCCCAGACGAATTAAATGAAGAGGTGCCAAGTACGTATGTCAAACCAACAATGAATAAACTCTCGTGACTCCAAAAGATATAGTAAATTAAATAGTAATATAATAAACCAACTACAGGAAAACACAGGACACTAGCTACGAATAAGAATGCACCTTGAAGAATATACAAAATTTAATAGACGAATATACAATTCCTGATTCAACACATTCAACTATATAACCTGCCAGCTATACCCGTCGGCACGGCTGTCAGGGCATATACCAAATGTGTGTAAGTACCGGATTATTTACTGACACCAGGATGTAGATTATGATGTTGACTAATGAATAGGAATCAACACCAGAATATTTAAAAAATTTTAGCGAACCAAGATTGGTAATTAAAGGGGTAAATATATATAAAATTATAAATAATTTTATATATACGGTGTCTAACAATTAGAATATATGAGGTATATATACAAGTATGAATATTTATGTATATAAATAATAAATAATAATTACATAACCAACATATAGATTATAGTTTGTTCAATTGGAATTGGTTTACAAAAATAGGATGATAATTGAGTGCTGATTAGATATACAGATATAAATAAATGTATATTTAATCAGTAAATACTAGCACAATTAGATAATAAAATAATACTTTATGATTTATTTAGAAATAACTTAACTTGGCAAGATTAGCCAGAGGAAACTGCTCACAGCTCGTCCGATTATCCGACTACAAAATATGCTTGAGTCAGTGTTTGTTCCGTCTATAGCGATATTCTATGAATACTCATTGTGGATCTGAATTCAATACACTCTGGACACCATATAGTCCAGATCTATGGTCCGAATCTAGGTCTAATCTGAGCACTGGAATGTGATCCGAGCACTGGAAACAGATACAGAGGAATCTGATCCGAACAATGGAAACCTAGCCAAGCACTGGAACGTGATCCAAGTACTGGAATAGAATCTGAGCACTGCAAAGTGATCCAAGCACTGGAATCTGAAGGATAAACCGTATCAGATTATCTATTCCTAACAATTGATTAACTAACTGAAATTAATTAAAATAACTCCTAACAAAAATAATAAAGCCTGTAAAACTTACCCTAGCAAGGAATGTTTCGTACTTGAGACTATTTCAATAAAGACCTCTATATTTAAGGCAGAATATATCTGATCCGACTATATAATATATCAATATTTCACCAGACAAAGAATATAAACAAATCTAACTACTGTCTGGAAAAGAGAGAAATAGATTTATAACCAATCACACACACAAGTATATCATAAATGAACAATAAATAATATTATCCTCCTAATAATATAACATAAGGAGTACGTTGGCAGTGCATAGGTTATTACCTACGACAAGGTGAAAAATATGGGAAAAAATATATATATATAGCAATACATAACTCTGATAATATTTCTTAAGGGAGCCATCCCAACGTCTTTTATGTTTTATGGCCCTATATAATTGTTTAAGGACAGGATCTTGTTTCTGGTAACTATGTACTTCCTCCGGTGTTAAAGCGATGACATCCAAAATTGGATCTTCATGCTCTAAAACCAATTGATAGACTTTAGCCACTAATACCTCCCCACCAGATTCCATCTGGTTACTTTTATTGCTTATTATCTCTGGTTCAATTGGAGTTGAATCTTCCAAGGATTCATTCAACAACTGATATTCTTCAAATTCCTCATTTACTGTAACAATTTTGGCCTGGGGTTGTTTTTCTTGAGTTCCTATCCTTGATAATAAATTATAGTGTACTCCCCCAAGGCACAATAACAAGCAAGTATCAGTCAACTCGAGATCTCCAAATTGTAGAGGTTTGCTATTTCCATAATACACCTGGACTCTTACTTTGTGCAGATGACTGAAAGCCTCTATTGCTTGGACAATTGGTAACTGCCCAGGATATCTAAGAAGTTGCAACTGTTTGGTAAGAGTACGGTGGTTTTTACCTGTGGGCAGATTGTACCTCCTCCGATTTTCTAATAATTCCCGTGCCACAGCTTCTCGAATGTTTAAATGCTGGTCAGGGTTTCTATAAAGAAAAACTGAAAAACATTGAAACAGAGAATCTCCTCCACCTGGCATTTTCACTTCTACGCAACCAACAGGAATTTGATTCAAAACTGAATCCTTGATTTCGGAGCTATTATTAACAGGTACCAGTGAACGAGAAAGGGCATCTGCCACTATATTTTCTTTGCCAGGTATATATACTAATTCATAGTCAATATCATTAATTTCTTCTAACGTTCGGGCTACTCGCTGATTTACCAATGTCATATTATTTAAGAACAATAAAGGCTGATGATCGGTGTGTATGAGGACCTTGATTCCATAAAGGAATGGTTTCAAAGACCTCACAGCCCATCTTATGACAGCCACTTCCTTTTCTGTGGTGCTATATTTCTGTTCAGCCCTGGAAAAAGTGGTAGATGTATAAACTGTGGGTTCATTCTCTCCCAGTTGGTTTTGGGACAAGCAAGCTTCTGGCCCTATATTTGATGCATCTACATGCAATAACAATGGTGAAGCGTCAGATGATCTGTCTGGATATGATAATAATAAGGGATCCACCAATGCCCTCTTAAGTTCTTCAAATGCCATTTGACAATGTGATGTCCATTTTATGTTTTTCTGGTTTAGGAGTTCAAAAAGGGGTTTTGCTATTTCGGAACACCTAGGGATATGTCGTGCGGTAAAAATTTACCATCCCTAAAAATTGTCTTACTTTACGAATGGTTGTGGGAGCTGGGAAGTCCATAATACCTTCTAAATTCTTCTGCAAAGGGATCATTCCCTCCTCTGAAACCTGGTGACCCAAGTATTGCACTTGCTTTCTCAACAGAAAGGTTTTTGCTGGTTTAATTTTAAATCCAGTGTCTAAAAATGCTTTTAAGACCTTTTCCAAAATTTCTAAATGTTTTTCGAAAGTTTTACTTATTATTAACACATCATCCAGGTATACCATTACTTCTGTCCATGGTATATGAGAAAGAGCCATGCGCATTCCACGTTGAAAGGTGGCTGGCCCATTTTTCACGCCAAATGGCATGCGCAGAAACTCCCAATGTGACAAAGGTGTTGTGAATGCTGTCTTTTCAATACTGGACTCCTCCATCTCCACTTGATAATAGCCTCTGACCAAATCAATGGTCGTGAAGTACTTCATCCCTTGAAGGCTAAATAGCATATCTATCAAGTTAGGTATTGGGAAACTATCACCCTTTGTTATTTTATTTAAAGAACGGTAATCAATACAAAGTCTTATGGTACCATCTGGTTTTCGTATTGGCACCACGGGTGCAGAATAAGGAGATTTACTCCTCCTGATAATTCCATCTTCTTCCAATCGTTTACAACTTTCTTCAATTTCTTTTAATACTGGACCTTGAAACCTTCGAACAGGGACCTGCACAGGGTCCTCTGTAGTTGTCTCAATCTTATGTTTTATTATAGAAGTACATCCGACATCTGAATCATTCAAACTCAAAACTGAGTGATAGTTAGACAATAATGTCAAGACTTGATTTCTTTCTTGGGCTGTTATATCAGATTCACTTAAGCGAAAAGCTTCATGTAATGTCTCTAAGGTCCACTCTTTCTTTTCACTCACTTCTTGGTTGGACAGTTCAACCATATTGATTATTGATTCTTCATCATTAATAATGTGTATTCTACCTAACTGCTGACCCTTTTTTAGTTTTCGAACATTATCTGACCATATTATTAACAATTATCACAGCCATGTTTCCAATAACATTTAATATAGATGGAATAACTTCAACTTTGTCCTTTTCATCACCCTCCATTACAACCAATTTCCCTGGTTGTTCCATTAATGAATTGATACTTACTTCTAGAGCTGTGCTGTTGTTAGGGGGTAGCACAACATTCTCAAACTAATGTACAATAGTATGTGGGAAGGCTAATTTTTCTAATGTCTGTAGATACAGTCATTACCTTATTCCCTTTTCGACATACTAATTCACCTTCATGAGGATCTGGTAGTAAATGCTCTTTTCGTAAGATATCATGACCAATTATTATATCATACTCTGTAATTCCATCTGGGATTACTACAAGTCTATGTGGCTGTAATGCATAGGAGGATGATAATTCTAAGACAAGGGTGACTCCTCCCATAACTGGAAAGGTTACCTGTCCAATTCCAGATACTCTTCTATATGGAGTTTCTTCCAATTTATATTTTTGAGGATTTAATTTTTGGTAACAGCTGTAGGACAGCAAACTAACACTAGCACCAGTATCTACAAAAGCTGTGAAGTTACAGTTTGTTGCTTGTAAATAATCTTTAATACCCACTTGTATGATTAAAGCATCTATGGTGTCTTTTGTCACACCCAATTTTATGATATCTTGACCATTATCATTCACTATCAATTCTTCATTCTCATCACCATCTTCCAAATTAACTACTTCTGGTATTTCTAATTCAGTGGTAGCAATAGTAAATTTATTCTCTTGAGACCTTCCAAGATTGGTAAAGTCATATGTGACTTCATTATTTTGCATATTATCAGGCTCTGATGTGAGGTCTTCCACATCAGAGCAATCTAGTTTTCCTTCAATGTGGTACAGTCCTTGCCTAGATGTTCACCTTTACAAAGAGGACAGTTTAGGCAAAAATTGTTTTTAGTAGGACAGTTTTGAACCAAATGCCCTTTTTGCTTACAAAATAAACACTGGTTTTTGGCTATAAAACAGTCATCAAACACATGTCCCCTTTTGCCACAAAATTGGCAAAAAGGTCTAGCTCGACATTTCTCCATTGAATGTCCTCTCTTCTTACAAAATCCACATATAATCATTTGACCTTCCTCTGGCTTCTCATTTTTCTTACCATAGGAACTTGGGGTCCATTCTCGTCTAGGAAATTTTTGGTTTTGAGTTTTTGGTATTGCCCCCTTATTTGAGTTTCTTATGTTCTGACCATTATTTCCTCTTGGTCCCATGGGACCTGCTTCTCCTGGAGCAATGGAATGATAATAAATTGAATTGCCACAACAACAATTTCCTGAACCGGCAGTTGTTACTCTATTTATTGGTGTACTAGAGGTCAAATCAATAACCTCTGGGGACTTTTCATTATTATTTTCTTTTTGAACACTACCTTGTATGTTAGCGTCAACAATTGCAACCAGTCGATCCCAAGAAACCTGCATTCCAAAAGTAGTTTCCACTGTTGTCAATGTGGATTCTACCTGTTGCTTAATTTGATGAGACAGACTATCTAGAAACCTTTTTCGTACTAGTGGCATAGTCTGTACATCCACTCCTGGAAATGCTCTTCTGGCCAATCCTTCAAGTCTTAAAGCATAAACTGATGCTGTCTCATTCTTTTCCATGGTAGCTTCCATAAACTTTTCAACTTCTCTTTTCTTGTCTTTAACTACTTCTTCACGATACCACTGAAGCAGTTTACTTTTTCGCCTCCTCATAATCATATGTTCCTTTTACCACTGTCTGGTAAACCTTTAATACAGGTCCTTCTAAATATGATCCCAAAAGAGGCAACATTCCCTCTGAAGATCCAGGGAATGACTTTGTACAATAGTTTTCAAATCTTTCTAGAAACTGATATAATGTCTCTCCTCCATTTTGTTGATATTTACCTGGGGGTATTACTTTGGTAGTTTTAGATATTGACAGTGTTTGAATAAGAGTGGACATTGATCTCATCATTTCATTATTCTGTGTTAAGATTGCTTGTAACATTTTAGAATCTATCTTTAGATCCTGAGATTCCTCTTGTGAAGGATTAGTTTGTGAAGCTGTCTCAGAGACAACATTGTTCTGGTTATTTGTAGGGTTTTCTTTTCCCTCATTCTCTTCATAATATTCATTCATTTTGTCCATAATTGGCTAATATATGATGATACTCTTGGTCCAAAAGGACCACTTACAGAAAGTAAAATTGAAACAATGTGCTTGCAACCGAAAGCGAAAGTGTTCAACAAGTGAACAGAAAAGCGACCATCAGAGACGTAGTAAACTACGCTCTGCTACCAATGAAGAGGTGGTAGATTTCTGGTCTGGAAAAAACAGTAAAAGATTAAAGGTAAGAAAAAATAGAGATTTTAAAGACTCACCAACTTCTTCTGTTAAAAAGGAAACTTCTGCTAAACTGGGGATATTGTTAAAAAAAACCCCCCAAGTTGTCAAAAGCTAATCCTTCCAGACACTCCCTCTCAATAAACT
This sequence comes from Armadillidium nasatum, assembly GCA_009176605.1. Lineage (NCBI taxonomy): Eukaryota > Metazoa > Arthropoda > Malacostraca > Isopoda > Armadillidiidae > Armadillidium > Armadillidium nasatum. Next base: position 9,542 of record SEYY01001764.1, on the reverse strand, counting down.
ACGTCTCCAATCCTTTCTACTTTCCTGAATCAAACCTGTCGAACAAAAAAAACAACAGAAAAAAAAAAAAAACAGAATATTATTAACAAAGAAAAATACTCACAATTAAATAAACCAGTAAGCGCGGTTGCAAGCTATTAACATAAATTTGGGAAAAATCAAAACACAAAACAAATCAGAAAAATCATATTTATATAAATGAGAAATATTTTTTGATATTTTTGATATACTATTAACATAAATTATTAATGATTAAATTTCTTTTAAACATGCATATATATATATATATATATATATATATATATATATATAATAATATATAATAAAATATAAAAAAAAAAAAAAAAAAAAAAAAAAAAAATAATAATAATAATAATAATAATAATAAAATAATATAAAAATAATAAATAATAAATATAAAATAAAAATAAAAAATAATATAATAATAATAAAAAAATTAATTATTATGGATAAATATATAATATAATATTTATACAAGACGAATAAGGATATGGTCATATGATATTTAAAAAAAACATACCTTACGTCCCTCCATGATTGGTTAGTGTATTAGTAATGGGTGAATAATGAAAGATATTTATGTATTCAAGTATCTTAATTATACAATTAAGCGAATCTTTCCTATTCCAAGAAACAAACAACTTTTTTTCTTCAACCAATTCTTCTTCTCTTACTGATTTTGTCTGATTATAAACAAGTTGTTCTCCAACCAATTCTTCTTGGATAACCAGTTCCCTATTAAAAATTTACAAATTATAACTTTTGACACCATATCCCAATGCTTATTATTGCATATTTTTGGTTAAATTTTTATTCAAGAACAACTTTTCCACCTGTAACTTTACCTTGGATAAGGGCAAAACCTCTCCTGATTCTGACTGTGGTATCAAAGTATCAATAGTGGCACTTTAGCTTGGCTTCTTTGATTTCTATTTTGATTTTGATTTCTATTTTTATTCTTTTAGTCTCTATGGAGACGGTTGGTACTCCTTTTCAGGATATAAATATTCTTCTTAGTAACTATTTTATCTTCTTCAAATTTGATGTTATTAATTTATAAACTTATTATCTTCTTTTCTTTAATTATGTTAAGATCTTAATTATATAACATTCCATATAAAAATAGTTCAAGTCAATTTCTATTTTTGAATTAAAGTTAACAAAGTAAATACTCTGAAAAATAGGACACTATAGAACACTAATTATAATATATATTATAATAATATATATATATATATTATATATATATAATATATATATATATATATAATATTATATATATATAATATTAATATATTAATATTTTTTTTTCTTTGACCTCCGTTCTCTCTATAAAGTTTTCGAATCTTTCCTTAACAGGAAGATTTGGAAACATCTCAATTCTTCTAATCTTATCTCAGATCGCCAGTATGGCTTTCGTAAGAAACGCTCTACGGTGATCTTCTTTCACTTCTCTCTGACTCTTGACTACGCTTAGGCATTTTGGTGAAACTTTTGCTGTCACGCTGGACATATCGAAAGCTTTCGATAGGGTCTGGTACAAAGCTTTGATTTCTAAACTTCCCACTTTAAGTATCTATCCTTCTCTCTGTGATCTCTCTCTAATTTCCTTTCCGGTCGTTCTATAGCAGCTGTTGTAGATGGCCACCGTTCTTCCTTTAAATCTATTAATAGTGGTGTTCCTCAGGGTTCTGTCCTATCCCCAACACTTTTTCTACTTTTCATTAATGACCTTCTCTTTATTACCTCATCTCCTATCCACTCCTATGCTGATGACTCCACCCTTCATTACTCCTTTCCAGTTTTGAAAAACGTCCCACCCAACAGCAGTTGATAGACTCGAGAAGGTAGCCTTGGAGCATTTAACCTCAGATCTTTCACTTATTTCAAATTGGGGCAGAGAATACATGGTTGTTTTTAATACCTCAAAAACTCAATTCCTTCATCTCTCCACTCGACACAATCTTCCAAACAACTATGATATCTTCTTCGAAAACACACAATTCAATCCTTCATCTGTTCTTAATATTCTTGGTGTTTTTTTTTCCTGTGATCTTTCTTGGAAAGAACACATTACTTCTCTTTCTAAACAAGCTTCTAAGAGGTTGGGTGTTCTGAGGCGCCTTCAGAATTACTTCACGCCACCCCAGTTGCTTGCTCTGTATAGGGGTGTTGTTCGCCCCTGTATGGAGTATGCTTCGCACATCTGGGGTGGTTCCACACACACAGCTCTCCTAGAGAAGGTGGAGTCTAGGGCATTTTGTCTCATCAACTCTCCTGCTCTTACTAACTCTCTTCAATCTATTTCTGCCCTTCGAATTGTTGCGTCACTCTCTCTTTACTATTGCTATTACAACAGACACTGCTCTTCTGAACTCTCTCGTTGCATACCTCCTTCATTGAGAAGAGCTCGTGCGACACACCTTTCTACACAGTCTCATCCTTTCTCTGTCCAACTCTCCGACCCTAGGCTTAATCGCAATGCTCAATCTTACATTTACTCTACTGGTAAAGTCTGGAACACACTCCCTTCATCTGTTTTCCCAACTTCCTTTGACTTCATACTTTCAAACGTTGTGTATCTGGACACGTCGGCCTCCATCGACCATGATGGCGATCTTTCCCAACTCCGGTGGAATTTGGTAAGCCTCTGGCCTTTGCCCACCGGAGGTATATATATATATATATATATATATATATATATATATATATATATATATATATATATATATATATATATATATATATATATATATATATATATATTATTATGGGAAGTTAAACTCTTTTTCTAACTACAGGCTGATCATTGGTTAAAAAATATAAAGGAAATGACAGAAGATGAGAGAGAAAGAAAGAGTCACTACTTACTTGCACTTATACTGTAGAATATATTCTAACTACCATTATTTACAACTTGTCAGGAGACTTCTCATTAAAAAAAAAAAGTACAACCAGATTGTTTTACATTCTCACCAATAAGATAATTATCAAAAATAAAAATATAAAATGGCTAGTAAAAAAAAAAAAAAAATATTATAAAATAATGATAGAACTTTGTTGAAAATATCATGGTGTTATAAATGGTGTATCACTATTTGAGAAATTATATGTGTTATATCCAATCTCAAAAGTGAAAAAGAAAAATGACTAGGTACAATGACCCTGGGATAAGTACAAATAAATACATAGTTAATCTAGCGAAAGTTATACCATATCTAAATAAAGGTAAATAGATGTTATGACTTGTAATGTTTACAGATTTAAGCCAAATACCAATAACATTGTAAAGATGAATCAGATCTATTACCAGGTTGGTAAAATAGCCACATACACAGAGAATTAAGGCGTATCTAAGATAATGAGTAATAAGATCATGTAATTATATTCTTAAAGAGAAGAAAGATAGATTGTTTTTAATTCAATCTTTTAAACAGTTTTTGTCTTACAAAAACATCTGTATTGAAGTACCAAAATTAATAAATATTGGTACAATATTGTAATGTAATACTATAATAAATGCTAATAATTTCAATATCATACTGGTATGTATAATAAATCTATAATCTAAACTATATATATATATATATATATATATATATATATATATATATATATATATATATATATATATATATATATATATATATATATATATATATATATATATATATATATATATATATATATATATATATATATATATATATATGAATTTTATTCCATCCACTCTAGGATTGGATGATAGTGAAGCAGAGATAGATCCTTGTGAATCAGACAACACTCAAGCATGGTTAGAAGACTGCATTATAAATATATCCCCTACTGTCGATCTTATGGCTATTGGAACAAAAAACAGACTAGCTATCTTAATATATATATATATATATATATATATATATATATATATATATATATATATATATATATATATATATATATATATATATATATATATATATATATATATATATACACATACACACACACTAATGTGTTGTTGTGCAATTATTAATTTTTTCACTTTAACAAATATTTTCAGTTTGTCAGGTTTCTGATAAATTTAGGTAAACTGAACATTTGCAACATTGAATTATTTTCATTCATTACTGCTCTCATTTTCTTAACATTTGTTGCATTATTATTAATGCTACAGATTTTGCATTTATTTTTATTTTTACAGTAATTATAAATTTCTTGGTAGATCTAATATTGTGGAGATATTCTGCCCACAGCTCGGAATCATATAAAATTTTTTTTTGCCCACTCCATTTAAAATTATCCAAGTCTCTGAACCTGTATATTTTTACTTCCAATTACAAATTCTGTATATGAAAAATATTTTTATTATTATTATTATTTTATTATTATTTTTTACTTTTAGCATCGATTTCCACAATCCTGATTTTACTTTGTGTTAATAGCCTGAATTATTAGATTTATCAGTTAAATCACTATAAGTGGGAGACTGCTGTTACAGATATATAAATATAATAAGGTCACTTTATAACCCTACCCCAACCAATATGATTCATGCATACAGTTTCACACTGCAAAGTTCTAAAACATTTTTACAATATTTTTTAATTACATTATGTAATATCAATTCCATATATAAATATATGTTTTCTACAGGAAATTTATATTTAAAACTCAATGCTCATATTAATTGTATGAAATTCCTAACTCTCACACTGGACTTCTGGACATAAAGGCTAATTGTAACAGTTTCTTTATAATTATTTTATGATGATCAATGAAGAAGAATAAAATTAATATAGAAGAAAGATTTTTATTTTAAAAAATCATGCAACAAAATGAAACTGATCGAACCATTTGATTATACTTTTGTAACAAAGAAAATCAGTCCTTTCTATTGAAAAAATATTAAGTGTTGAAAAATATAAAAATGTATTAAAATGAATTATACCATCGTAAATGTGATAAAGAACCTCCATTGTATCCTATTTCAGCATCAGCAATGCCTTTTGTTTTATTAAATGTACTCTGTGTATTACACAAGAACTCCCTGTTTCACACATATATATATATATATATATATATATATATATATATATATATATATATATATATATATATATATATATATATATATATATATATATATATATATATATATATATATATATATATATTATATATATATATATATCCAACACTATAAACAGATTTTTATAAACAAAAAATTTATTTAGTGTTCTTCTGATAGGCATCTCTGTTTTAATGTTTTATTTCCTTGATATATATATATATATATATATATATATATATATATATATATATATATATATATATTATATATATATATATATATATATATATATATATATATATATATATATATATATATATAATAGGTCGTTGGGAGAAAAATGAACATCAGGAAAAAAAGTATATTTTCTCAACTAATTGGAAAGGGATTCTTAGCAGTGATTTAGAAGGGTAAATATTTGCATTATTATTTGAAATTTAAAAATATTCACTTTTCTTTTAAGAAAATTAAAAAAAAAAAAAAAAATTCGTTTTTTTTCCAGAGATGAAATTACTTCCCTTCTTTGTCTACCGATAATGTCACAAAAGCAAACTAGCTCAGGTGCACCTGACTGGACTTCTGTCATTGTTGGTTTTAAATCTGGAACCATTGCTGTTTATACAGAGGTAGTTTTTTTACTTTAAGAATTAACATATAATGAGATGGGAGAAATTTCTATGTTTTAAAATTCTCCATATTAAATTGTAGAATATTTTTAAAATTTCAAACTTTTCATATTTATTAATTGCTTGCCTGCATATACACATATTTTTGTACTAAATTTAGTATAATGTAAGTCATTTAAAATTCATTTGTGACAGAAATGTGCAATATTACATTAATGAGAAATTTAGGAAAAAAGAAAAAAGATTCTCACTTGCTGCAGTCTAACATGATCTAATATTTTATTTCTTTTCTCTAACTATAGATTAGAAAATCGTAGATTATCTTCTGGTCTGAATCTTAAGACTTTGTCATGTTCATATACATTTATGTCGCCTATAGATCCTCACCCTTTCTTTGGTTAAATTTTTGATAGGCCTTTTGATTTTCATAAATACAATTGCCAAATGATGCCGAAAAAACTTTATAAATTAAAAATTAAAGCTTTCATTTGTTCTATGAGAGAGTATGTATTTGTTGAAGAATTGAGAGAGGGAGTATTGTCTACAAAGAGATAATTTGTTTTCTCTCATTTGTCGCTGTAAGTTGACAAGTTCTGATGACAATACGAAAGGCTGTGTAATTGAACCAATAGAACGATTGCGATATTTTAATAATAATAATAATTTGGAATGCTTTGTGATGAATGAGAAAGTTTATTAAATTATGTTTAAGATCAAAGGTGTTTGTAAATTAAGTACCTAATTTGGTAGCAAATATTTGTACTGGAAAGTTTTCTAAAGAAATACAGCAAATAGGTTATTTTAAATATTTAATTGATTATTATTATTCAGTGTATGTGTACTTTTTAATTAAAGTGTCTCCAGAGTTCTTACACAGTATTCCTTGTCTTTTGTTTATTAGCATTATTGTTGCGTGAAGTTTTACGTTATTATTATTTTGCCTCATAATTTTACTTATTTTAAAAAAATTTTTCATTTCTTAACGCGACTCATATTTCATTATAAAATTTGTTGATAAAGCCAATAATTGTAACGTGGACATTTTTTTTTTCGTAAAAAAATGTAATTAATTTTAATTTAAATTTCTCACGAAGAGTATAGATGAAATTAATCTATTTTAAAAAGTAACCTTTTCTTTCTCAGGCTATTAAGTAAAGAGAAATCAAGTAAAACTGAATAAAAAACTTAAAGAAAAAGAGCAGACTTACTCACCCTTTTCATCATGAACTTACTAAATCAGAAGTTTTTAGAAATAAAAAAAAACCTTAACAAATTTCTTCTTCTTTGGTCATTTCTCATTTAGCTAAAATTTAACTCCTAAAAGTTTGACGTAGTATCCTGAGGAGGGTACAGTTTAATTCTAAAAGATCTTAATTAGTGGCGAATTTATATTATGTTATTTTTGGGTTTATTTTAATTATTATTAATTTTATTATTGATGACTAATTTGTATATTATTATTTTGTATTTTATCAGAATGGATTGGCTTTACTCTCTCAAGTTTTTGAAGAAAAACGTGTTCAGCAAATCAGTGTTCGAACATATGTTCCAAAGAATTTTGGCAATTGTTTATATGCAGATCTAACTGAGGAGCTCCTTATTTTGTATTCTAAATGTGTCGTTTCCATTGAAGGATTTTCATTATTGCAAACTTTGAAAGCTTGTAGAAATCAAGCAGCCAAAGGTATATATATATATATATATATATATATATATATATATATATATATATATATATATATATATATATATATATATATATATATATATAATATATATATATATATATATATATATATATTAAAATAATTTATAAAACAATATAATTTATAAAACTATTAATAGTAAAATATTTATAAAATTTTAATATATTTAACTGTAAAAATTTAATTAATATTGTGACATTAAAATTTACTTGGTTTATTTAAATTAATATACATATTTAAAAGCGCAATAGTGCGCACGCGCATTAGTAGTAAAAATTACATAACAGTCGTATACTTTAAAAACAGTGTTGTTCTTGATTTTGTACTGAAAGCATACTGAAAGCTTCTATTAAAAATTGTGATACTTTAAAAAGTTTAAACTATTGAAACTAATTGTGTCTAGTTAAGTTAATATTGTTTATTATTGGTCATCATTAATAAATAATATTCCAAGATTCATTTCTTAATGAAACTATAAAAATTATTATAAAAAAGTTAAAAGTAGGCCTTATTGTAGCCTAAACTAGGTTTTGATAATCTAGCGCTAGAGAGTTAAACTTAGGATAGGTGATTTAGGGTCTTAAACTTTAGCAACAGTTAATAATTAAGAGAATTTAACTAAAGGTAAGAATTTAATTAAATTTAACATTAGTAATATAAAATTCTTACAAAAATTAAGAAATGAATATTTGACTACTTGAAACTATTAATGGTTAAACTAGGCCCTAGGATTGTGGCCTACATAATCTAAGCCTAGCCTAGACTTACTTTGGAATTTTATACTAAAGCTTGGTATTGCCTTGCTTAAACTGTGATTTAAACTATTAATAGTTTAAGCTTGTTTTTAAAACAAGCTTATCCTAAATTAGAATACTTAGTATAATCTAACCTAGGTCCTTTATTATTTAAGACTGTAAATAGGCCTAACTCAAATTAATATAACCTAACTTGTCATTATAGTTATGGGCCTAACCTAAGTAACATAGGTCTATGAAAGACTTAAGCCTTGAAATACAATGGCTGGTAGTGATGATACTGATACATCCAGTAAATATAAATCTCAAATTTCCACCATTTCTAGGAAAAGAGGATATAATAAAAGGACTATTACTATAGTTTTAAATAAATTAAATGAGTTTAAGACTCAAGATAAATTAACTTCTTCATTTTTTAAAGTTCAGTATGAAAAGATTTTAAAAGAAGTTGACCTTATTAAAATACATGATAGTGAAATATTAAATATTTTAGAGGATGAAAAGGTTGAAGAAATTGATTTTGATTTTTTTACAAAAGAAATTGAATCTCAAGTTGAGTATCATTTTTCTTTGGAATTGTCTTTAGATGATTTTAGAGAATTTATTGAGGCTTCCTCAGCTGATAAACCTAACCCAAATAATGAAAGCCTAAATTCAACAAATCAGTTTTTACAATCTTTAAATAATTTACATATTAATGAACCTAAGCCTCCAACCCTTAGAATGTGACTCTTTTGAAGGTTCAAGTAAAGATAAATTTGAATTTCATACATTTTTGACACAATTTAATACTATTATAGATTCTAAAGCTTATTCGAATAGTGTAAAGTTGTCATATCTGCATACATATTTAAAAGGGTATGCTCGTAAATTAATAAGTCATCTTTCAATAAAAGATGAAAACTATCCAATAGCTATTGACTTATTGAAAGAACAATTTTTAGATGTACCTTATATTATTGATGAAATTTATAAAAAGTTAATAAACAGTAGACCACCTCAAGGATATGATCCAGACTTTATTGGATTGAAATCGTATATTAATGACATTCGAACATTTGTTTATGATTTAAAAACTTATAATATTGAATTTATGATTGAAGGGTCTGCTGGAAATTCCCTTTTAAGTCACATAGTTTTTAATAAATTACCAATAGTTTTTAAAAAGGAAATGATTCACAAAGTTGGTAATAATTATCCTTCTCTTAATGATTTGTTTTCCAATTATATAGAAGTTGTGAGAACTCTTACTAAAGTTTCTTCACAAAAGCATGAAAAACCAAAATCCAGCTTTAAAAGTAATAATAAACAAACTGTCTCAGAAAACAGTACACTTCAGAATTTTAAAACTGAATCTTCTCAGATAAATGATAGCACTGCT
>SEYY01001763.1:0-22215 GCA_009176605.1 Armadillidium nasatum | reverse complement strand
TATTTTAGGGCTTGATTTTTTTGAAAAGTATAATTTTTTAATAGATTTTAGTAACCATAAGATTATTGATGCTCAGACACGGAGCTCTTGTGAGTAATTGTAGGAAATGTGGAGTTGGTGCCCCTAAAAAGAATTGATCATTTTGTTAATGCTACTCTCTCTCCCAAATTACCCTCCACACCTTCTCTTTACTCTAATCTATTATTTAATTTTAAGGTATTATTTATTGATATATATTTAAATGATAGCTCAGAATTATGTAATACTGGTAGTACAATGGAAAATAAAAAAATGGTTAAAGATAAAAATAATGCTGGGGGTAGCAATATAAACAATTCTTCCTATAGGTATAATAATGGTAAATATAAAAGTGAAATAAATAATAGTGAAAATAGTATATATAAAAATAAAGTGTTAAAATTTCCCCTTACCACCGCTGAGCATGATGCCCTAAATGAGTTAGTCCCCTATAAATTTAATGTAAGAGGACCCCCTATACATATAAAAAGCAGAAGAATCTCTATGTGTCTATATGACAAAGCTAAAGTGGAGATAGGCAGGTTAGTTAATGCTGGAGTCTTATCTCCTTCGCATTCACCATGAGGTTTTCCAATTTCTGTTTTGACAAAACCTTCAGGTAGAGTCCGCATTGTAGCTGACCTGAAGCTTCTTAACAAAAGAGCAGTTCATGACAATTTTAGTCTTCCAAATTTAGGGGATTTTTCGAATATACTCTCTGGTGCTAAAGTGTTTTCTGTCCTTGATCTCAAGAAGGCCTTCTATAATTTAAAAGTTCACCCCGATTGTAGAAAGTTTTTAACAATTAATACTCCATATGGTAGTATTTTGTATAACAGTATAGTTGAAGGTTTTCATTCTAGTCCCACAAGTTTCACTAAATATATCTCTTTAATTCTTTCTTGTATTCCTAATATTTTCATCTATATTGATGACATTCTAATTGCTACTCCAACTAATGAGGAGCATTTAAAAGTTCTTAGAAATGGTATTTGATAGGTTGAATTATTTTAATTTAAAACTAAGTGTGGACAAGTGCAAAATTGGCCAACCAAAGGTTACATATCTTGGTTTTGATGTGTCAGAAGGTTTTATGCTTCCTAGTGAAGATAAAAGTCTTGCTATATTAAACATTCCAAAACCTAAGACTATTAAAGATCTACGTTCTTTCTTAGGAAGTATAAACTATTTCCGATCTTCACTTCTTGGAATTTCTAATATTATTTCTCCTCTTCTTCATTTCTAAATGGCGCTCCATACTCTCAACATAGAGTAAAATGGAATCCTGAGGAATCTAATAATGCCAAAATATCAATTTTCACTGATGCCAGTCAGACTGCCTTGGCTGGTGTTGTAGTTTCAACCGAAAATGAAAAAACTGTTCCACTTGGATTCTACAGTTATAAATTAAACCCAACTGAAATTAGCTATAGTATTTTCAGCAAGGAACTCCTTGCCTTGGTTAAAACTGTAAAAAAATTTCAACATATCGTAGAAGGACGAAAGGTAGATGTGTTTTGTGACAATCTTTCAGTAACCCAGTGACTAAAAAGGAGACTGATGTTAATCACTTGCTTGCAAGGGAGCAGTGTTACCTAACTCTTGTATGAATATGATTTGAACATAAATCATATTAAATCTGAAGAGAATATTCTTGCTGATTACTTGAGCAGAAATCCTGCTGAACAGCCAACTACCAGTTTACTGAAATTATCAACTCCTTCAAATACTGCAGAAAAGGCAGATGCAACAAGCCCTTCACTCCAACTTGGAAGAGAAGACACTGTTACAGAAGTCCTTCCTGAAGCAATCTGCGATGAAGCATTGGTCACACCAGGGGCCTATAACACAACTGTTACAAGTCTTACAATTGTAGAACTTGTATCTACAAGTTCAGTAACACAAACCGAAGTGCAACACTTGTAGCTACAAGTTAAAAGTCTACAAGTTGATGACGTCAATATTACAAGTCAGCTGGGAAACTTGTTTATGTTAGGCATAGTAAATAGGTGTTAAGTCTGCGTGTCTGTGATTCAAGTTTCTAAAAATTTTTTAATAAGTAAATGTGAATTAGTTCCACTATAGTAGTTAATGTTTATGAGTTCCACAGACTAAATGAGGGAAATACTTTTTTGGACTTTAACGTGAATAAAATATTTAATTTTGTGAAATGTGGATGTTTGTAAGCACTGACAACTTTTATAGGACTACGTTATTCTGCCGTATTAAAAGATCTTGTGATGTCACATTGAAGAAAAATAATTTTCATTAGTTTTGCATTTTTTTTTTTTAATTAAAATGTTTTTTTTTTTCTTACATAATCATTTGTCTTTCGCTGATTAACCGTAAAAAAAAAAATCAGCCCGTTTTTTTCTACTCAGCCTATAAAAAAAAAATGGATATTATTTTTTTTATTTTTTTTTTTATGGTTAATCGGCGAAAGAAATAATTTGTAAAGAAAAAAAATACATTTAAATTTTAAAAAAAATTTAAAACTAATGAAAATTTTTTTTTTTTTCTTCAAAAATCATTTTTCCATTTTTTTCTACTCAGCCTAACTACGAAAACCAAATGGATATGATTTTTTTTTTTTTTTAACGGTTAAACAGCGAAAACAAATAATTTTGTAAGGAAAAAAAAACATTTCAAATTAAAAAAAAATTTAAAACTAATGAAAATTATTTTTCTTCAATGTGACGTCACGAGATCTTTTAATACGGCAGAATGACGTAGTCCTATAAAGGTTGTCAAGGCTTACAAACATCCACATTTCACAAAGTTAAATATTTTATTCACGTTTTAGTCCAAAAAATTATAATATGCAAAAATAAAATAATATCACACAAAAATATAAATATTTATAGTCCTCGAACTTTTAAACTCGTCTACCCACGGTCTTAGACTTGTTAAAATATTCTAACAATTGTAGACTTTCGTCGTCATTTCTGTAACACAACTTAAGAGCAACGAAGTTTGTGTTAAGGAAGTAGTCTACAAGTGTTGAGATTACACTTGTTACTACAATTTACAAGTTATAATCTTGTGTTACGAAAAATATACAAGTGTAGAAAATTTTCTTACTATTGTAAGACGTAAACGTTGTATTATAGGCCCCATAGCTTTCTCCACAGCAGGATTCTTTAATAGAGGATGACTGTCATTCACTGTCATCTATTTTCCATATTTCTGCCAATGAAGTGTTTAAGCTATTTCAGTGTAAAATTGATTATAAAGAACTTCAAACAGCACAAGAAACAGATGTGCAACTTCAAAAATATTTAAACAAGCAAGAAAATACTAATCTCAAGCTGACCAAGTGAAACTATTATTATAAAAATGACCTACTGTCTTTGGTTGTCGATGAATCTATTCCACTTTCACCTCGTGTCTTTGTTCCTGAATCTTTCATTATACATGTTATTTCTTATTCGCATTCACTTGGGCATTTTGGAGTCAAGAAAACTCTGGCATCTCTTAGGAAGCGCTTTGTATGGAAGGATATGCCTAAATACACAAAGCAGTTTGTTCTAAGTTATGATTCATGCCAGAGATCTGAATCGTTATGCAAAATAAGCCCACCATATGAATCTTACCAGCCAGTTTTGGCAAAATTTCAGGTGGTTCATATAGATATTACTTAAAATGCCTTCATGTAAAAACTATAAATATCTTTTAACTTTAATTGATAGATTCTCTCGCTATCTCTTTGCTTTCCCCTTGAAAAACATAGAAACCTCTACAATTGTTGGAGACAATTACCAGAGAATTCTTACCCATAGCTGGAGTGGTAGGAACTTATGTTTCGGATCGTGGTGGACAATTTACCTCTGATTTATTTAAAAGTGTTTGTGAGGAGTTAGGATCCCCAAATAACTTTACTTCTGCCTATACCTCTCAGAGTAATGGACTCATTGAAAACTCTCATAGAATACTATTGAGGTCTCTTTGAGCCATGCTGTCGGATGAGTTGGAAGATGTTCAAAATTATTGGTTGGATCTCCTACCTCTTGTGTTGTTTTGTTTAGGAACTTCCCCATTAAACTCAGAAGGAATAACCCCTATCTTAATGATGGGTCAAAATCTCTCCCTCCCTGGAGGTTTAATAGAGCAAGTAGAGTCCTCATTCCCACTTTCAATAAAAACTTACACAGAAAAATTAAAATTGTTCTTGGGACTCCCTCTATCTCCAGAATTTTCTGCCAAAAATCCAAAAATATATGTCCCAAAGAACTTACAAGATGCGAAATTTGTTCTTGTAAAAAACCAACAATATGGCAGAAACACACTGTAAGCAGTATACCATGGTCCCTATCCCATTGTAAAATTTTCCGATAATAATGAATACATAAAAAAGAATAATAAAGTGCAAAGTGAAAATATAATTAATATTAAACCATATTTTAGTTTAAGTAATGAAAGTGTTGAACAATGAAAAATGTGATACATAAATTGAAGTTGCTATATAAATATATTTTTCTAATTTTTCAAAAAAAAATTTATATTTTACATTTATCCAGTTATATTTTACATTTATTACAGTTATCCAGCTCTTCTAAATCTCTCCTTCTAAAGAAAGAAACAAGCAGCATGAATGATTACTACTAATTTATATATGTATGTATTTATGTATGCATGTATGTATGCATATGTTCTCGTGTATGTATGTAAAAGTATGCATTATGTGTATGTTTATGTGTTGATATGTATGTTGTATGTGAGTATGTATGTATATGTGTACATGTATGTATGTATATGCATATGTATGTTTATGTATGTATACGTGTATAAGTAACTATTTATATATTTATATGTGTATGGATGTATGTGTGTATATATATGTATGTGCATCCGTATGTTATGTATATGTTTGTGTATTTGTATGTGTGTGTATGAGTATATGTGTGTATATGTATGTTTGTATGTATATGTGCAAGTGTGTATGCATAGGTATTTGTGATTGTATGTATGTGTGCAGGTGTATGTTTGTGTGTATGTGTGTTGCGTGTGTACATGTTACATAGTATGAGTGTGTTCGTGTATCTGTTCCACTTTAACTCAGTTACCTTCAATGATAGTATACTAAGTTTGGTTCATTTTGTTCTTTCTTTTTAAAGTGTTCAAGTCAAATTTGCTCCCTTTTGCTAACTCGTGTTATTTTAAATTATATATATATTATATTTTTTTATGTATATTTTTTTTTTTATATCTTGTTATTATTGTGTTATGGTTCTTCGAATTATGCTCACTCTAATTACTTATTTTCTTCACCTGAACCTTATTTATTGACACTTGTCTAGTTGTCTAATGCTATGGATGGTATAATTTAACTGCAACATTTTAATTTAATTTATTTTGTTTGTTATTTATAATTTTTTTTTTCTTTTTCAAACATTTCATAATTTATATATTGCATATATTATTTATTTATTTCTTTTTTTTCCTACAGCCTCCGGATGATGACATTTTTATGTTGAAACGTAGAGGTTAAATTAATTAATCATTTAATATATTTTCATTTTTTTTTTTTTTTCATTAAGTTTTTACTTAATGATGTGACCCAATTAAAATGCTTTGGCACATAGTATTTGTTATCCTGTTTGTAATAAAAATTAAGCTTAAAAGAAGCAACTCAAATATATATATATATATATATATATATATATATATATATATATATATATATATATATATATATATATATATATATATATATATATATATATATATATATATATATATATATATATGCCGGAGGCCCACCAAATTCCACCAGAATTGGGAACATTCTGAATCTGATCGCTAATGGCCGACGTGACCCGACACACGGCGCTTAAAAGTGTGCAAGGCAAAGGAAGTTGGAAAATCGATAAGGGGAGTGTGTTCCAGACTTTACCAGTAGAGTCCATGTAAGAGTGAGCATAGCGGTTAAGTCTAGGGTCGGAGAGTTGGACAGAGAAAAGTAGTAGAAAGTAGTATCGCACGAGCCCTTCTCAATGGAGGAGGTATGCGGAGTGAGAGTTTCGAAGAGCAATGTCCCATGTAATAGCGATAGTATAAAGTGACGCAACAATTCGACGGGAAGAAAAAGATTGGAGAGAGTTAGTAAGAGCAAAAGAGTTTATAAGACGAAAGGCCCTAGACTCCACCTTTTCGAGAAGAGCTGTATGATTGGAACCACCCCAGATGAGCGAGGCTTTCCCCATACAGGGGGCGAACAACACCCCTATACAGAGCAAGCAACTGGGGTGGCATTAAAAAAAAAACCACGAAGGTGCCTCAGAACATCCAAACTCTTAGAAGCTTGTTTAGGGAGAGAATAATGTTATCTTTCCAAGAAAGATCACAAGAAAAAGAAACACCTAGAATATTGAGGACAGAGGAAGGTTTGAGTTGAGTGTTTTCAAAGAAGATTTCATAGTTATGTGGAAGATTGTGTAGAGTAGAAAGATGGAGGAATTGAGTTTTTGAGGCATTGAAAACGAAGTGTTCTTTACCCTAATTTGAAATACAAGGATGATCAGAGGTCAGTTGTTCCATGGCCATCCTTCTTGAATCTATCAACTGCTGTTGAGAGGGACGTCTTTCAAATTGAAAGGAGTAATGAAGGGTGGAGTCATTGGTATAGAAGTGTATAGGGGACAATGTAATAGAGAGAAGATCATTATTAAAAATTAGAAAGAGTTAGTGATAGAACAGATCCTTGAGGAACACCACTATTTATAATTTATAGGAAGAATGGTGGCCATCAACAATAGCTGCTATAGAACGACCGGAAAGGAAATTTGAGAGGAGGTTACTGAGAGAAGGATAGATTCCGAAAGAGGGAAGTATCAAAGCTTTGTGCCAGACTCTTATCGAAAGCTTTCCATATATCTAGTGCCACAGCGAAAGATTCACCGAAACCCCGAAGAGTGGAGGACCAAGAGTCAGAAAGTAGGTAAAGAAGATAACCAATAGAGAGTTCTTTAACAAAGCCGTATTGGCGATCAGAGGTAAGATTAGAGAAATTAAGGTTTCAAATTTTCCCATTAAGGATAGATTCGAAAACTTTAGAAAGAACGGAGGTTAAAGAAATAGGATGGTAGTTGGAGGGTTCAAAGGAGTCCCTCTTCCTCGGCACAGGTTGAATGAGTGAACGTTTTCAGCAAGAAGGGAAGGTCAAAGTAGAAAGGCAAAGAGGAAATAGTTTACCAAGGCAGGGTGCAAGCTCAGAAGCACAAGTTTTGAGAATTGCAGGAGGAATACTATCAGAACCATACGCATTCTTAGTGTTAAGGTCAGAGAGAGCAGAAATGGCATCTTTAGAAGAAATTACAATGTTAGGCATAAATGAGTTGGAGGGGGTTGAAGGAGGAGGAATAGCTCCGGAATCGTTTAAGGTAGAGTTAGAGGCAAGAGTATGAGCGAAGAGTTCAGCTTTAGTAGAAGGTAAAATGGCATTTGTGCCATCAGAATAAACTAGAGGAGGGAAAGAGGAAGAAACAAAGTTTGAGTTTACTTTTTTTTTTTTTTTTTTTGCAAAATGCCAGATAGGGCGAGAGGAAGAGGAGCCAGAAAAATTATTGCATTTTTGGCGGAGAAGAGTTTTTGGTGTCTCGAAGAATAGATTTTGCACAATTCCAGGATGAAATATAAATTGAATGAGTTTCAGGAGTTTGAAGACAACGGTAATCTCTGAAGGCAGCATCCCTACAGCGGATAGTGAGAGAACAAACAGAGTTAAACCAAGGTTTATTAGGTTTAGTAGAAGGGAAAGAAGATGGAATATACACCTCTATCCCAGAGAGAATCACCTCTGTTATACGCTCAGCACACTTTGAGGGACACTTCCCCTGAAAGCAATGATCATTCCATGGGAAATCAAAGAATTACAACCGAAAGTCAGACCAGTTAGTGGCACCGAAGTGTCCAGAAACGTCTCTAATGCCGTTCTTGCGGAAGACCTGAAGAGACAAAACAAGATACGGAGATAAGAAGGTGATTGGATGAAATCAGAGGAGTAAAGAGTTTAACAGTATAAGGAGAAGGATAAGAAGTAAGAAAAAGATCAAGTATGTTGAGCTCATCACCAAGACAGTCAGGGATACAGGTAGGGAGACGCACCAACTGCTCAAGGTTGTTCTGGATAGAAATGTTGTAGGCATGTTCACCAGCTGGATCATGAGAACTAGATGAAAGCCATTGGCAGTTGTGAACATTGAAATCACCTAAAATGATAATTTCAAAGAAAGAAGAAGAAAGAATGTGCTCTATTTTGCAGTTTAAGTAGTCAAAGAATATTGGATAGTTGGTAGAATTAGGAGATAAATAGACAGAACAAATAAATTTAGTAGATGAATTGCAAGAGAGCTTTAGTTAAGTCATAAAGTAGAGAATTCAGGAGACTACAAATTAGAGACACGAGGGCAAATAACATTGTTGCGCATATATATATATATATATATATATATATATATATATATATATATATATATATATATATATATATATATATATATATATATATATATATATATATATATAATGTTGTCCTCTCCCTCCTCAAAACAATATCCAAAAAAAAGAAATTAGTAGGTAGCATTTTGTTTTTTTAAATAAATTTTTTTTAAAAAAAAAAGGGTACGATTTTTGCAAAGAAAAAAAAAAAAAAATTCAAGTGCTTATAACTTTTTTTCTAGACGTGATATCAAAAATCTGTTCTCACCAATGAAAGAAATTGGGGCTAAGATTATTCAGTTAAATTTTCAGCTCATATGGACCAGTGGTTTGCCATGCTATTTATTTTTTTTTTCAACTTCGGGTTCAAATAACTTTCAAACCGTTATAGGTTCAGAAAAATGCTCCAAATCAACTCAGAACTTCAGGAAAAAATGTATATTCCTTGAAAATTTCAAGCTCAATCAGTTAAATAATTTAAAAAAATATTCAAGATTTTTCTTCTTGCTTTTTTTTAAAATTTTCTCTCTTTTTTTTTCTGTTTCTTTTAACAGCTCCTTTTCTTCTAGTGAATGTTCATCTTTGTGTTTTGTTTCTAGATATCCCATAAGTTAGTTGAAAATTTTTTACTTGTAGCACCCGGATGTCTCTTCTAATTTCCTGGCTACAGATGTTACATTTAGCTATTTTGAGCCTATCCTGAAACATTATAAAGTACTCCCATATTGCTGAAGCTGATCTTTTAACTATATTGACTGAAAGTATAAACAAAATAATAATTTTGAAATAATGTAGCTAATTGATACAAGTTTGATACATAGCAATAAAATAACAATGATACGTATAAATACTGGTTATATTGATAATTTTATATTGTATATTTTTTCAAACTTTACATTAGGGTCTTACCTAAGTAAAGCTGTTGAATCACTATTGTGAATCAAAAACACAATTTGTTTTTTAATTTTTGTATTTTTACTATACAAAATCTGTAATTTTCTGAATTTTTTTTTTGAGAAAATCCAAATACTCATTAATATAAGTGAATGTTAGCTATTCTATGCCTTTCTTATAATTACATTTTTTACTATTAAAGTTCGTTTGCCACCTCTCTGCCCAACCAAGAAGTCTATCTAGATCACCTTGAAGCTTTATGCATCCATTATTATTCCTTACTGAGGTAACCACTTTGATGTCATTAGCAAACTTAGAAACCTTACATTTAAGACCTTTGCCTAAATCATTTATATAAATAAGGAACAGAAGTGGTCCAAGCACAGAACCCTGTGGGACCCCACTCTTCACTGTTTCCCATAATGACTTATTACCATTAAGTAATACACATTGCCATCTGTTCTTTACCCACTCTTTAATCCAATTGTGTACCATTCCATCTATACCACTCTGTGACAATTTTTGCATCAGCCTAACATGGGGTACCTTACCAAAAGCATTGCTAAAGTCTAAATATATGACAACTGGATCACCCCTGTCTATACATTCAGTAATATATTCCATAAATTCTAGTAGATTTGTCTGACATGATCTACCCTTTCTAAAGCCATGCTTGGAGTTATATTGTATCTTATCGTCATCTAAATGCTTCTCTAAATGACTTTTCAGTAACTTTTCCAAAATTTTCACAACCAGAGATGTTAAACTAACTGGCCTATAGTTACCTAAATCTTCCTTACTACCTTTTTTAAAAATGGGCACCACATATGCCGTTTTCCAGTCCTCAGGTACCTCTCCAAAAGCAATAGATCGTTTAAAAATCAAAAACAGTGCCTTTGCAATACTGCTATTCCCCTCTTTTAGAATTCTACCATACACACAATCCGGACCCATTGCCTTTATTTGGGTCAATATGTTCTAGTAAAGATTTAATTTCATTTAACTCAATTTCAAATGCTGTACACCTATTCATTACATGTATACTAGAGCTATTAGTCTCTAAACTGCTATCCAACCTTTCCTCAGTAAACACTGATGCAAAATAAGCATTGAAAATATTAACCAATTCCTTATCTGAACTTACTAAATTTCCCATCAATTTTAATTGGGCCAATTTTCTTATCCTTGCTTTTAAATTTATAAAAGCTAAAAAACTTTTTCAGGTCTTTATTACTGTTCCTTGCCAAATTAATTTCTGCCATTCTCTTTGCTCTTCTTATTGACTGGTTAAGTTCATTCCTAATTCTCTTATAATGTTCCAAATCTTCCCCCCTTGCTCCTACCTTTGAATATTTTAAAACATCTACGCTTTTCACTGATTTTCTCTTTTATCTCTCTACTCCACCAATTAGGTTTTCTATTCACCACCCTAATAGGTTTATATTTAAAACACACACTGAATGGTAGCCAATATTTGATTGAAGTATTCCCACATGATGAAACAATTTTGACTGTTAAACTCCTTATCCCAGTCAATTTCATTGAGCATTGCTCGGAATTTGCTAAAATCTCCGTTTCTGAAATCTAATATCTTTTCCCTATTGACTTGCAATTTGGACCCAGACCTCCCATTCCAGTTAAATCTAATAATATAATGATCACTAGCTCCTAAAGTCTCCCTGACTTTGACATCATTCACCATATTTAATATTAAATCTAACTATGCTGCATGCCATGTCGGTTCTTGTACCATATGACTCAAAAAGTTGTTTAGAATACAATTTACAAATACTGAACTTCTATTAACTATACTACTCAAAGTATTCCACTCAATGTCTGGAAAATTAAAATCACCCATAATGACTATCCCTTTTACATTATTTTCACACGCTACCTTGATTTCCTTCACCATTTCTTCATCTAATACTTGACTCTGATCAGGAGCTCTATAAAATGCTCCTATCCTGTATGATTTATTATACATAAGAATATTATATTATATCTACCCACAGAGATTCCACATCCTGATTTGTTTTAATGTCAGCTATTAACACTGATTCAATATTGCTTTTAACATAGAGTGCTACACCTCCACCATTCCTTCCTCTACGTTAATATAGGTAAAATGAGTATCAGTCTTTCATATTCCTGTAGGGAGTCTCCGTAAAATGTCTCATTAAGCCATGCTTCAGTAATGCAAATAATGTTGAGATTTTCCTCTATAACTTAACTTGTCAACTCATTCTTTTTGTTTCTAGGGTTCTGAGCATTTGTGTAAAAACGTTTCATACTAAACATGTCCTTATATGTATCCTTACCATCTGATAACCTGAAATCCCTACTCCCATTCCTCTTATAAGTCCAAGTAGAGACATCAAAGTCATTCAGACTGGCTTGATGGTTTCTGAAACTGATTGGAATGAAGTTCTAACAAGAACCCCTCCTTAACCTATAATTCAGTCCCACAGAATCAGAACAATAACAGGAATAGGAATTGAGTTAATTCCACTAGCTCCCATAAATCCTGTTTGTTTTGCAGACTGACAGGTCATTTTATAGATGAGTGCTACAAAGCCTTAAGCATATGTAGCTACTGCAAAGTTAAAGGCCACATCAGAAATGACTGTTGGCATAATAATAACAAATACCCTCCTAGAAATGTTAGATTAAGTTAAAATACATTTATTGCTCCGGAGACCACTTAGGCATTAATTGTCAATCTAAAACTCAGTCCCCATAAAAATAACAATAGCCCTAGAGACCTTAGCCCTAGTTCTTTCAGAAATAAAAATAGTTCTGAAAGGTGCACCTTTAAAAATTCCAATTTGAATCCTAATCCTTGAGTAGCTACAGGAGCTACACCCAAGCTCCATCATATTTGCCATTGCACTATGTGCAGGGAATTACATGAGGCAGGAAAATGTTCAGGAAACTTACCAACTCTGCAGTGAAGGGTAACACTGTGGGGAAGGTGGTGAATTCGGATCCCCTAATGAACAATAACCCCATCAATAATGGAAATAATAATGAAGGAGAAAGTTGGTTGGAGGAAAGTGACAGTGAAAATGAATTTGAAGGTTTTGAGGAATTAGGTATTGATGATGATAAACCCTATCAAATGCTTACCCATATTGTATCCACTTTGGGAAGATTGGGGGATCAAATAGGTATGAATGCAACTGTAAGCGGGGAACCAATGGTTATAGGAAGTCATCTTGAGGCATGCTTAGATACCCCATATGTGGATAAAGATAACCCCAATACTTCCAGAAATACTCTTAGAACATTTAGTGACATTAGGTCAACCATTAATTCTTGTAAATCAGTCTTTATACTGTCATTTCTGACTCTTCTGGTTCTTGTATTACCGATCTGTGTACTAGTGTGTATTCGGCAGTCTTTAATCAAATTTGTTGTACCACACTAACGTCCAACTGGAGAAAGGAGAACCCTCTTCTATAGATAACTGCAGATTTCTCAGGTTTCAAAAAGTTTTAACTGGGACACTGTTGGGGGGAGAGAATCTAAAGTAAGTTCAATAAACAAGGGAATTATAATAGTGCAAAATTAAAATTGTTTTCATGTAATTGATGCTTGACAATGAACTATGAATATACTACCTTATAGCTAATCATTCCCAATCATACAAAATCTCAATACTCACACTTTGGGTGATATGAAGGTTTGAAACTTTTTCTTCCTCAAAGCTGGCAATAAGTATTGTCATCCAACAATCGGTTATTAGGATAAAAAAATAAAAAAAAGTACATGATTGGAAATAAGATAGAAAGGTTGACCAGTGACCAATGTCCCCTTTTCCAGCAAAACAACCTCTACTTCCAGTTTCTATCATTCTCAACTAAATATGTTCTTCAAACCAGTTAGTGAATCAATTCAAATTTTTAATCTTTCATTTTATAATTCAAATATTAAATTGAGAATAATGATTAATTTTAACTTATTTTCAACTAATTTTAACTTCTAATAGTATGAATTTCTTTTCAATGTATTTTACTTTATCTTTCTATTTCAAAACATTTAAGATAAGCCCATCAATTCACCCATTATACTAACATTCACCCAGTATCTCAAGGTAAGAAAACCAGAACTAGAGAAGGAGAAAAGAATAAGTCATTAGTGAAGATATTACTGCTGCACGTACAAAAACTTTATATTTTTTTGGCTTATCTTAGGAGGCCCAATTAGGATTATTTTTCCACCTTAACGGCCTGATCTTCACCAGTAGAGTTGCGATGATTATTTGATTTCCCAAATGAATTTGCATTTAAATTTGTAACCTCAATCTATGCACCTCCCTCAAGGTAGAACAAACAAACAAAGATCAAAATCCAAAAGGACAAAAAAATCCTAAAAATAAACAATTACCATTACAAAATATTTTCCTTAACACCCTAATCATATTTATTACCCATAATTTAATTCCAATACCCAATAATGTTTCGTCCTAACATGACGAGTAAGGATATGTGAACTAATGGCAAATTTCCCAACAGTTATTATTCAATATCTGTAAAATTAAACTATTCTTAAATTATTCTTAATTATACTTATTCATACAATTAATTTTAGGATTTATTTTATCACACTACCACTCTACAATGTATATTTTTACCACTACCTTTGGTAGTGTATGATATTAACTGTTCAGGGTTAATATCATAAATTTTTAAAGTTAGTCTCACAGTTCATCTTTTCAGGTGTCTGCAATATTTTATAAAATATACTCTCATTATTAACTCTAGCGATTCTTTTTAATATTAATTATAACTATTTATTTGTTTACTTATTTTTAATATACATTACCACTCAGAAATTAACATCTTTTTCCACTTCACTGAGACATTTTAAGGTAAGTACTGTGTTTATTAGTTTTATAGGTGATATCAATCACTATAACAATTATCATAAATATTACTTTTAGAGTTATAAATTCAATATTTCATCAATTGATCTGAATTTTTTTTTACTTGAGGGGGTGACTCTATAGGGTTTCTCCTCTCAATCTTGTTTTTCAAATGTCTCCCCTTTTCAATGCTATTGAAGTCTCGAGTAACCAAATCCTTGATTGGGTATTCTCACCAGTTTCACCAAAAACTCCCATAACCCCAGAGTTAAGATTGGAATGATTCTTCCATTTTGTTTACAGAATTTGAGGGTAACAGTACACTTGAACAAACATGTAACCAGATAGCTAATCATTATAGTAGAAGCGCAGGAAATCCAATGGAGATGATAGAAGAGTACCTTGAGGAAAGGGAAGAAACACAATTTCCTAATACTTTAGTGAATTTTCTAGAGGAGAATTATAAACTTACAAACTTCTCTACTATTCCAAATATTCAAGATTTATCACCTTCATACTCTGTTGAGAGTGAAATTATATTGAGAAAGGTAACCAGGAAAACGCATAGTGAATTGGGAATGCACATTATAAAAGAAAGGGTTAACCTTGAGGTGGATAGGCACGTTCACAGGATGTATACTCATTCCCGATCTTCAGTAACTGATTACCCACATGCATGAGTACTCCTCTGGAGTGGAGAGTTAAGGAAAGGAAAAAAATAATGTGTTTATTCTTATCTTCAGAAAATTATTTTTCTTCATTTATTTTTTTATCTTTTCTTTCTTTTTAAAAAAAAATACAAGGAAAAAGCCACATAACCTATCAAGAATGTTGAATTTAAAAGACTTATAAAAGATTTTAAGGTTAGGATTGTTAATACAAACTGTTCATGATATATAATGATAACGTTTATCTTTGCATGAATGAACTGATAACTAGGGATGGGATAGACCTAGTCTTTTGTGCATGTATTAGTATTGTTATTGTTATTATTTGTTTGGACTGGGACAGTATCGATAGGTCCTTGTGGCTTCTAACTGTTTTTTTTTTTTTTCCTATGTTCCTATGTAAAAATTTCATAGTTGCCAAACAAAAATATTATGGATAGGTAGTATACTCCTGATCTCAACTGTGATAGCCAGTAAATGTTGTTGCATTTAAATCCTTGTGTGATAATGGCCGAGAATGTGGATATCTAAAATTCTTTAATGTTGCTTTAATCATATTTTATTTTTTTTGTTGCAGAACTTCCCTTGGAAAATGCAGGACATAAATTTATTGGTGGTTGGGACTAGCGAAGAAAGGATGTTTCAGGAAGGAAGAGTACCTGAGGGAGTATGGGATCAGGGTCTGAGTGGAGTATTATCTTAGATGAGTGTTTGGGTCAAATACAAAGATCTTTGAAGCCTAACACAAATTTTATTCATCTGGGCCATTATTCCTTATGCATGGAGGAGGACCCCCATTAGAACAAGCCATAGACAGGAAACTACCATCTTTAGACCATATAAAAATCTTTCCATTGAACAAATTACAGTAAGTACTAATAGAAAAAATTACCTATTATGTGCTTCATGTTATCCCAAAATGTGATATCTTATTAGTGCTTCCTGCCATAAAGGATTTGTACAAGTTCAATGAAACCCTACTAATAAAGGCTTGGGGTTGGGGTTATAAAGATTTCCATTTACATCACGCTGATTATAACCCTCAGGAAATGTGAAAATGGTCAGTATGAGCTTATACTACCTTTTGCTCTCTTGGAAAATCAGATATTCATTGAACAAAAAAAATCTATTGTTTGGTAATATCAAAATTAATGGATATACAACTCGACAACTCCATACTCAACAGGAGAGAAGGAATGCTCCACATACGCAGTATTTAAGAGATCTCTCCTGCCACTCAAATTCTCCTCTATTACCCGATGGATTACATGGCACTCAGGAATTCTTACACCATTTCATTCTGAGTAACAGGAAGATATAGGACCCTTTTCATCAACAGGAAAGTGAGAAGAGATTATCTGGAAAAAGAACCACCTCAGTTACTCCACAGAGAAAAAATACACCTTCTCAGAGCCCCAGACCACCTCTACAGATAGATACATCTAGTTTTGAACAAGTTAATGTTACTGAACCCGATCCAAATTCAAATGGTCGATACCAATTTATGGATCTATCCCAACTATCCACTTCCCACAAGGGAAGATCAGGACCATCCCCACAACTACGCATCAATCCTCATTGCGTACCCTTTTTAGCACATCCCTACAACATGGTTACATACTTTATTCGCCGGAGACGTTTTATAAATACTGATGCTCATGCCTGGGTGAGGGAATATGTAGAGAATAAGAAGGAAAAAGGGCATGGACAAAGTTAATAATATTGTATAGTTTGTGGGAGCTCATGGATGCAACTGCACATAAGATCCAGGTTACAAAGCTCTTATTTTCAAAGCCAGAAATCATCCTTGTTGCTCGACATTGTACTCTCTCCAGCATATCTATGTCTTTTCTTAAATGAGGAGCCCAAACCTGTGCAACAATACTCTAATGCTGGCCTAACATAGCTATTATATAGCTTGCTTATAACCTCTTTGCTCTTGTAAACTACATTGCGATTAATTATACCTAACATCTTATTAGCTCTATTCCTTGCTTCCAAACATTGATCACCCACCTTCAGATCACTGCTAATAATCACATCTAAATCATTTTCTTGGTCCAAAGACTCAAGCTACTCCCCATTCATTTCATAATTAAATCCTTCATTTGAGTAACCTACATGAAGAACTTTACATATTTTACTATTAAAGTTCATTTGCCACCTCTCTGCCCAACCAAGAAGTCTGTCTAGATCACCTTGAAGCTTTATGCATCCATCATTATTTTTCTTACTGAGGTAACCACTTTGGTATCATCAGCAAACTTAGAAACCTTACATTTAAGACCTTTGTCTAAATCATTTAAATATATATAAGGAACAAAAGTGGTCCCAGCACAGAACCCTGTGGGACCCCACTCTTCACCATTTCCCATAATGACTTATTACCATTAAGTAATACACATTGCCTTCTGTTCTTTAACTACTCTTTAATCCAATTGTGTACCATTCCATCTATACCATACTGCGACAACTTTTGCATCAGCCTAACATGGGGTACCTTATCAAAAGCTTTGCTAAAGTCTAAATATATGACATCAACTGGATCACCCCTGTCTGTAATATATTCCATAAATTCTGGTAGATTAGTCTGACATGATCTACCCTTTCTAAAGCCTTGCTGGGAGTTATATAGTTTCTTGTTATCATCTAAAAGCATCTCTATATGATTTTTCAGTAACTTTTCCAAAATTTTCACAACCAGAGATGTTAAACTAGCTGGTCTATAGTTACCTAGATCTTCCTTACTACCTTTTTTAAAAATGGGCACCACATATGCCGTTTTCCAGTCCTCAGGTACCTCTCCAAAAGCAATAGATTGCTTAAAAATCAAATAAAGTGCCTTTGCAATACTGCTACTCCCCTCTTTTAAAATTCAAATAATCAAATAATTGGACGAGCTGTGAGCAGTCTCCTCTGGCTAATCTTGCCAAAGCTAAGTTATTCTTAAATAATTACAAGTATTATTTCTATTGCTTAATCGTGCCAGTATTTACTGATTAAATATACATTTATTTATATCTGTATATCTAATCAGCACTCAATTATCATCCTATTTTTGTAAACCAATTCCAATTGAACAAACTATAATCTATATGTCGGTTATGTAATTATTATTTATTATACATATATATAAATATTCATACTTTGTATATATACCTCATATATTCTAATTGTTAGACACCGTATATATAAAATTATTTATAATTTTATATATATTTACCCCTTTAGTTACCAATCTTGGTTCGCTAAAGTTTTTTAATATTTTTGTGTTGATTCCTATTCATTAGTCAACATCATAATCTACATCCTGGTGTCAGTAAATAATCCGGTACTTACACACATTTGGTATATGCCCTGACAGCCGTGCCGACGGGTATAGCTGGCAGGTTATATAGTTGAAAGTGTTGAATCAGGAATTGCATATTCGTCAATTAAATTTCTATATATTTTTCAGGGTGCATTCTTATTCGTAGCTAGTGTCTTGTGTTTTCCTGTAGTTAGTTTATTATATTACTATATAATTTACTATATCTTTTGGAGTCACGAGAGTTTATTCATTGTTGGGTTTGACATACGTACTTGGCACCTCTTCATTTAATTCGTCTGGGCCATAGATAAAGACGAAGAAGTTTAGCAGGGGAATCCTGTAAACCGGACCTGAGTGTCTGGCGTTATTCGTTGTTAAACAGAATTTCATTTGAGTTATTGGCTGGGGGCTTGGGAGCTGTGGGTTCTTTGGTCCTGTCTTTGCATTGGTGGGATTAACATAAGTGGCGACCTTGCCAGGATTCGAACCTGGAATCTTATACTAGAGCTATTAGTCTCTAAACTGCTATCCAACCTTTCCTCAGTAAACACTGATGCAAAATAAGCATTGAAAATATTAACCAATTCCTTATCTGAACTTACTAAGTTTCCATCAATTTTAATTGGGCCAATTTTCTTATCCTTGCTTTTAAATTTATAGAAGCTAAAAAACTTTTTCAGGTCTTTATTACTGTTCCTTGCCAAATTAATTTTTGCCCATTCTCTTTGCTTTTCTTATTGACTGGTTAAGTTCATTCCTAATTCTCTTATAATGTTCCAAATCTTCCCCCCTGCTCCTACCTTTGAATATTTTAAAACATCTACACTTTTCACTGATTTTCTCTTTTATCTCTCTACTCCACCAATTAGGTTTTCTATTTGCCACCCTAATGGGTTTATCTTTAAAACACACAGACTGAATGTTAGCCAATATTTGCTTGAAGTATTTCCACATGATGAAACAATTTTGACCGTTAAACTCCTTATCCCAGTCAATTTCATTGAGCATTGCTCGGAATTTGCTAAAATCTCTGTTTCTGAAATCTAATATCTTGTCCCTATTGACTTGCAATTTGGGCCCAGACCTACCATTCCAGTTAAATCTAATAATATAATGATCACTAGCTCCTAAAATCTCTCCAACTTTGATATCATTCACCATATTCTCATCATTTGTTAATATTAAATCTAACAATGCCACATGTCTTGTTGGTTCTTGGACCATCTGACTCAAAAAGTTCAAAAACTTCTATTAACTATACTACTAAAAGTATTCCACTCAATGTCTGGAAAATTAAAATCACCCATAATGACTACCCTTTTTACATTATTTTCACATGCTACCTTGATTTCCTTCACCATTTCTTCATCTAATACTTGACTCTGATCAGGAGCTTCTATAAAATGCTCCTATCCTGTATGATTATATATTATACATAAGAATATCTACCCACACAGATTCCACATCCTGATTAGTTTTAATGTCAGCTATTAACACTGATTCAATATTGCTTTTAACATAGTGCTACACCTCCACCATTCCTTCCTCTATGTTGGTATAGGTAAAATGAGTATCCTTCTATTTCATATTCCTGTAGGGAATCTCAATAAAATGCCTCATTAACCCATGCTTCAGTAATGCAAATAATGTCAAGATTCTTTTCTATAATGGAACTAGTCAACTCCTCTTTTTTGTTTTGAAGGCTCTGAGCATTTGTGTAGATATTGCAATATGTGTAAATAATTATAATAAATGGTGAAAAGTGTTAATAATAGTAATAGTGAAATGATAATCAATAATTATAATAATGATGATAATAATTATAGTTAAACAAAATAGGGTTAAATAAAATAAGGTTAAATAATATATTGTTAGGATGAACAGAACATTATCATTGAACATGACAGATAGGAGGTAAAAAGAAGAAAAAAAGTTTAATAAATTACAACAATAACTCAAAAAAATTTCCCCCTTTTTGGGTAAGTTTTGTTGACAAAATTCAAAAAAATTTCTAAGATCTGTCCCAAAATTAATATATATTCAGTACATAACAGAATTTAGGAGATTTAAAGAAAATGAAAGGTAAATGTTTGCATATAAAATAATGTAAATTTTCCTTATAGTTTAGAAAATATTAATGTTGTTCTAAATTGGGATAAAACTAACCACCACACTGGGTAAAACTAACCATTTAAAAATTCTGAATAACTTTTATATTTTTCAACTGATCTATGTGAAATTTTCAGGGTATAAAGTTAATAGGAAAATTTTTTCAAATTTTCCAGTGCACAGCATCAAAATGGGTGGATATACAAAAAAATTTCTAAATTAAAATTGTGAATCTTGCCCAACTTACAACCTCTTCAAAAAAATTTTATATATACCCAACTATTTTGTTGCTGTGCACAAGAAAAATTGAAATTTTTTCCAAGTACAGCACCAAAATGATTGAATTTAAATTTTTTTTTACAGGGTTGTACAGTTGGAAGAGATAATCATTTTTTTGTTTAGAAAGACTTTTTTATACTCAACCAGATTGTTGCTTAGAGCTCTTGATTTAAAGTTAGGCCTTGTAACAATATAGTATAATTTCAATAGCTTTAAGTTAGGCCTTGTAACAATATAGTATATTTTCAATAGCTTTAAGTTAGGCCTTTGTAATAATTTAACTTGAATAGCATATAATAATTTGAGTATGTATGTGGATTGTGACATTTGTGGGACTGTGAGAAGAGAACATGTTGGTGAATGTACTGTTTGTATCCTGAAAGCTGAACATGTGTTGATAAGAAAGGAGATTGAAAGGATAAGTGAGGATTTGGATGAGATGAAAAAGAATGAAAGGTCTGAGTCTTTGCAGCTAGAAGTAGATAGGCTTAGCAAATGGGTATCAGAGTTAAGAAGAGAGGGAAGTGTTAGGAAGAAGGTGGTTGGTAGGGATTCAGATGAGACTAGGAGCTCATGTAGGCAAGAAGTAGAGAGGGGGCAGGCTAATGGTAGGGGTATGGGGGTAAGTAGACCTAGTGACTCGCCTAGGCAGGAATTCAAGAGGGGGAGGGCTATAGAGGCAGATAGGACTGCAGATAGATGGAGTGTTGTAGAGAATAGGAGTAATAAAATTAGGATCATGAGGGACACTAGACCTGTGACCTGCAGAAATAGGTTTAGCTGTCTTTCTGATGGGGAGGAATCTGAAGTGTCCAGTTGTGACGTCGGGTTTCCCAAGAGGAAGACTGAGGCGTTACTAATTGGAGACTCTCAGATACGATATTTAGATAGGACCTTTAGAAATACGGATAAAAGGAAACGAATGCGAGTATGTTATCCAGGTGCAAGAGTGAATGATATTGTGGACAGAATAGATAGAGAGATTGCAGATACGAATGTGAATGCAAGAGTGATTGTTCATGTTGGTACAAATGATATAGGTTATAGGTCAGAGGAACTGATAGCAAGATATAGGAATTTGATTGAAAGACTGAAAGTAAGTGGTAGGAAATGTATAGTGTCAGGTATTTTACCTAGGTTGGGAGCAGGGCTAGAATGGGAAAGTAGGGCCTTTGGTGTAAATAAAAGGGTTAGGAATTTATGTTTAGCAGAGGATATTGGATTTTTAGATCACTGGGAAGAGTTTCAAGACAGGAATCTGTTTGCAAGAGATGGAGTGCATCTTAGTCGAGAGGGTGTGCAGCTTCTGAGTTGCAGGATGGAGAAGATGTCTGCCGGGAAACTAGGTAAGAATAGGGGTGAAGGGCATAATATTGGCACTGTTAGTTGTGGAGATGGTGATTTTAATATTGACGATGGGATTGGTGGTGGTATGAATAAAAATAGAGGTGCCTTACAATATGGGCCTATTAATAAAAATGGAGATATTACTAGAAATCAAGATGGTAAAGGATACATATAAGGACATGTTTAGTATGAAATGTTTTTACACAAATGCTCAGAGTCTTAGAAACAAAAAAGATGAGTTGATTAGTTACATTATAAAGGAGAATCTAGACATAATTTGCATTACTGAA
>SEYY01001762.1:0-18013 GCA_009176605.1 Armadillidium nasatum | reverse complement strand
AACGATTAGCGGCATTGGTCATACTGCCGTGAAAATTTCACATTTTGTTCTATTAAGTCTTCGTTTTAGGAGTGGCTTCAGTACCACTCAAACTGAATTCTACGTTGTCCCATCTCAGTTCCTGGAGGATTCGTTGGTGCTGGGTGTTCCTCTTTTACGAGCAAATAGTCTTCTCCCTGATATGTCTACATATCAGTTATTACTAAGGGATGAAGATAAGTTTCTCGTGGTAGCTTCAGATCCTACCAAAAGTAACACCACTATCGAACCACGAACAATCGAAAATATGGAGGTAGGAGCGCATCAGTGCGGATTTATTTCTATAAATCTATGTAATTTTACATATTCTCTCCAGAACTTCTATTTAGAAGGTCTGAGTGAGGAGAACTTTAATGTGCTACCCGGAATACTCAGTGAAGGCGATTCTTCAGTTGTAGCTGTTTACAACGGTAGCGAATCATCCAGATTCATACCAAAGGGATTCTCAGTGGGGTCTGCTTTTCCTATATCAGAGACCACTGATATTTCCATTTATAATATTCTGTCAAGCGAATTGGAAGATGCTTCTGTGCATGAAAACTATTGGACGCGAGATAAAATCATGGAAGAGTTTCAATTTTCGGATATTCAGTTGAATGATTCTCAAAAAGATCAGCTTATAAATCTTCTTCAAAAATATTCTGCAGTCCTCAGTACTGGAGATGATGATGTTGGGCTTGCTCATAATGTCCAGCATCACATTGAGCTTACGACCGATAGGCCCATTCATGTGCCGGTTCGGCGGTTCCAAGGACCACTGGCCCAAGAAATTGAGCGTCAGTGTGGTGAGCTTGAAGAGGGTGGAATTATTCGGAAAAGTTACTCTCCATATTCGGCTCCAGTAGTTCCTGTAAGGAAAAAGGACGGTGGTTTGCGTTTGTGTGTGGACTACCGTGCCCTTAACAAACATACTAAGGGAGATGCATTTCCTTTACCTAATTTAATCGATTCCATTTACAATATGGCAGGTGCTCAAATATTCACCACTATCGATTTAGTGCGTGGATATTACCAAATCGAGATGGCAGAAGGTAGTATAGAGAAAACGGCTTTCTCTACACCACTGTCACATTATGAATTTCTTCGTATGCCTTTTGGAGTGAAGGGCGGACCAGCCACTTTTCAGAGAGGTATGATGTTGGCTCTGTCGGGTATCCCATGGTCTGAGGTCATGGCTTATCTTGACGACGTAATTATTCGGTCCAGCACTTTCGAGCAACATATTGTCTCATTAGAAAAGGTATTACGTGCTTTAGATGCTAACGGTTTTAAACTAAAGCCGAGTAAGACAAAGCTATGTCGAGAGTCAGTTGATTTTCTCGGTCATCGAATAGATAGTCGTGGGATCTTGCCTCTTGAAAAAAATCTTTCGGGCGTGCTTGACTTTCCCGTGCCCAGTACGGTCAAACAACTTAGGCAATTTCTGGGGATGGTCAATTTTTATAGACGCCACATCCCACACTGTTCTTCGATAGCGAAACCCTTGTCTTGTCAAACTGGTGGCCGTACAGTACGATGGACGGAGGAGTGTCAAAAAGCTTTTGACCAACTTAAATCATCGCTGGTTAGTCCAACTTTATTGGCTTTCCCAGACTATAGTCTTAATTCGTCGCCGTTGGAATTATTCGTTGACGCGTCTAATATCGGATCGGGGGCGGTGTTGTCACAGCAGCAGGGGGATGATAATCGACCCATCGCGTTCATTTCCATGACATTTTCCGATGCGCAGCGAAAATATTCCACTGTAGAGCGCGAGTTGGCAGCATTACGGTGGGCCGTCAAAGCATTGAGACCTTTCCTTTGCAATGAAAAAGAATTCATCATTTATAGTGATCATGAGCCGTTGCAGTACTTACATAATATGTCAACCGCAGATGGACGTATTGCACGGACATTAGAAGAACTTTCTG
The DNA here is from genome assembly GCA_009176605.1 of Armadillidium nasatum. Lineage (NCBI taxonomy): Eukaryota > Metazoa > Arthropoda > Malacostraca > Isopoda > Armadillidiidae > Armadillidium > Armadillidium nasatum. Next base: position 16,064 of record SEYY01001762.1, on the reverse strand, counting down.
AATATAATTTTCAAATTCGTCATATCAGCGGTAGGAAAAATATTCTTGCAGATGCCTTATCTCGTTCTCCAGTTCCCGCAGCCGAAGATGAGCCTTTAGATATTCCGGTTGAAGAAATCTTCGAGGGAAATTACATCCCACCGGGCTTTAAACAGGATCATCATTCCTGGTGGTGGAGATTCCTTGTTCCGATGTTTTGGCTTTTGGGCAGAAGGTTCAGAGGAAGCACATGTGGAGATAAGAGAAACGCTGGTAAATAAATTAATTAAAGATCCTCATAAATATAATCTCGGCGGAAGGAATCTGTTAAAGAAACTGAGATTAATGATTTATCCGGGTCAGGTGCCGATACCTGAAGTCATTCAAGTATTCGCGGACGTAATGAAGTGTAAGGTATTAGTGTATTATAATAGCGCCAAACCGTTAGTATATGGTGAGAAATACTCTGACACATGTTATCTTTCTTGTGTATCAGGGATACACTATAATTTATTAATTCCAGAAGGAACATCCGATTCCGCGAATGAAATAATCTCAATTAATTTAGTTAGAATACATTCTCAAACATCCAATTCACAAATACATAGTACATTACTACACAATTCGTCGGTGGATATAGACACTCTTAAACAAAAACAACACACAGATAGAGTTTTGAAGAGTTTAAGTAAAGTAGTCTTAAATAAAGTGCCAAAGATACAGTGGCCTAAGAACTTGACTGCATTCAAGCCGGTTGCTGAGCACATATTCATCACCGAGGGGTTGTTGTTGATTCAACATAGAGGGGAGGATAAATTCATCGTTCCTTTCTCATATATGGTTTCCCTAGCAACACAGTTTCACGTTGATTACGGACATCTGGGGAGAAACAAGTTATTATCTCTTATATATGAGGAACTTTGGAATCCTCGGGTCAATCAAATAGTCACTGACATTTGTAAGTCTTGTCCACATTGTCAAGTGTCTAAGACAAGCACAAATATTGCAAAGCCCCCTATGTTAAAAATAAAATCATCTTTCCCATATGAGTTATTAGCAGTTGACTTGCTGCAGTTGCCACGTACTCGTAGAAATAATAGTTATTGTTTAGTTGCTATTGACCACTTCTCCAAATTCATCAATGTAGTTCCCCTGGTCAATAAAACCAGTCAGGTAGTAGCAAATGCGTTCAAGCATAAAATCTTACCATGTTTAACACATATTCCCGATCGTCTTTTAAGTGATCGTGGTCTGGAGTTTATGGGAGAACCATTTGAAAAAGTATTGCAAGAATTTGGGATTAAACATGTGGTAATCTCCAGCCACATGCCACAATGTAATGGGGTTACTGAACGTGTCAACCGTACATTGTTACAGTTATTAAGAACATTGGCTCAGGATAATCCATCAAATTGGGATGATCAATTGCCTCAGGCAGTTATTATATATAATAACACTTGGCATTCAGCTATTGATGCCACACCATCAAATATTCTTCTAAGAACAGCACATTCTTTTCTTAGCAATCCGTGCTTGCAGCAGTTTTGGCGAGACCCTTCAAAACACTTTTCTCCATATAGTGTAGGTAGTAAAGTGGCATATAAAGTTCACATGCCAGGTAATCTCGTCATAAATAAATTCAAAGCACGATATGTAGGACCATTCATTATTCGTCAGGTACATGATAATAGCCTAACATATGAAATAGTTAGGATGAACAACCCAAAATCAATTATTCGAGCTCATTATTCGCAGCTACGTCCATGGTTGGAAGTCCCTCGATATTTACGAGATAATCATTATTTCAAACAATTGCTTTCATCGGAGTTGCAGGAGGATAGTTCGGCGACTCAAGTAATAGAAATGAACGAGGAATCTGAAAGCCTGGACAATGACCATAGTCAAGTTGTTGAGCCGGATATATTCGATTCATCAGAATCAGATTTGGAAGAGAATGATTTCTTGGGGTTCGAAATAAATTCACCATTATCAATAGACGAATATGTTAGTTTAGGTAGTAGATATTCGCAAGTTAGGATTCCTGATATTACAGTACCAGTCACAACTAGGTTAGAAACACTTCATATATCGCCTTTCCAAAACATTAATCGAACACCTACAATTACATCTATGCACACTACTCATGTGGTTCCTGGTTGCCAGTCGGTGGAAACATGTTCGAGTGGAAATCAGGTGGTGGGTGAGAGTGCTGTTGAGGATCGTGTGAATGAAATGTACGAAAGGGACTCTAATTCAACAATTAATTCTACTATTGGAAATAATCGTCGTATGTCAGCTGATTTTGCAATTCTTCGTTTTCTCTGTCGAAGTACAGGGGAGTCAGTTGTCAGTGACAATGGTTTAATATCTGAAGGAGGCATTCAGATTCACAATCTTTATGTGAATCAGTTTTTGAAGGTTTTACTGAGGGAAGGGGAAATATTCGCGATATTAGGGATATTCTTAATCCTAATTCAGCCTCATATAATCTTGGTTTTCCTGAGGACACTTTATCATCCATTGGTGAACATAGCGAAACTATGGAGTGCACTCTTGATGAATATATTGAAGATTCATATATTCTTTCCCCTGAACTTGAAATGCGAACCAAGGTTGTTGACACTATAGTTACCACAACCATTAGTAATGTGGTAGGTCCCAGAACCCGTTCACATGGCCCAGTTCCCGATCATATTCATGTTCTTACAAATCCCTTAGAGTATAAGAGAAAGTAATATCATTTCTATATTGCATGAAAATAATAACCTTTATTATTAAATAAAATTCCCATACAAGAACAGTTGTACATAAAAGTTAATCTATAGCTTGTGTTGCAAAAATCTAAGGTATTATTTTATTTTAAGAATTTATTAATTTATATTTGTTTCCAAACTGTGATTTATGTTTGTTTGCCTTTATTATCCAAAAGAAGCGCATGGTACCTATGCTTATTTACCATATCTATTTATCACACTCTTTATGCTTATGATGTTTATTTTCATCACACTCTTATGCTTATGATGTTTGTTTAGACTTACTGACATTATAAGGTGAAACGAGTTACAAAAGTTTTTGCTATGCTGATTTCCTTTTGCTTTATTAATATGTATTAATGTACTAATGCTTTGAAAACCTTTTCAGTGTATTATTCATTCATTATTTTTCATTGCTTTGATAAAATTGTAACGGATATCTACAAGTATTTATTCTCTTTCCAGATGGTACATATTCTTGTTATTGGAGATTCGGAGGTGGTTTGCTATATGTATATAGTGTGATAATATTTTTGTAACCTTTTGGCTTAACGTCATAATTTGAAGTAATTATTCGTGTAATATGTTTATATATATATATATTCAAAAAAAAAAAAAAAAAAAAAAAAAAAAAAAAAAAAAAAAAAAAAAAAAAAAAAAAAAAAAAAAAAAAAAAAAAAAAAAAAAAAAAAAAAAAAAAAAAAAAAAAAAAAAAATTTTTTTTAAAAAAAAAAAAAAAAAAAAAAAAAAAAAAAAAAAAAAAAAAAAAAAAAAATTTTTTTTTGGGATAATCTCATCCACTTTTTGTATTGTATTTTTTTTGATAATCTTATCTATGTATTTTTTTCTTAAAACTGATTTATGTAATTGTTTTTTTTTTGTTTGTTATTTTTCAAAACATATTTATATGTTTTCCCTTTCACTTGATTGTTGGGGGAGGTTGCTCGCGGCTGCTCAAGTTCGTCATTTTGTATCAACGGGATGTATTATTGCTCGCCTGTCTTAGGTGTAGGTTTCTTTCTTTTCTTCCATATGTATGTCTGTAGTATGTGTGGTTGGTGAAAGAAAAGGAGCTTTTCTTTGGTGGTGGGTAATGTAATAATTCGCATGAGCATATAATATGTTTGTGGTTTCACCCGTAACTTTCACCCTGCAGTAGGTAATAACCTATGCACTGCCAAAGTACTCCTTATGTTATATTATTAGGAGGATAATATTATTTATTGTTCATTTATGATATACTTGTGTGTGTGATTGGTAATAAATCTGTTTCTCTATTTTACAGGCAGTATTTACTTTGTTAAAACTCTCAATTAAACGAAGCAGTAGTTAGATTGTTATATACTTTGTCTGATACAAAACTGATATATTATATAGTCTGTTTTATAAAAATTAATCTCTGGTAATATATTCTCAAGTACGGAACAAGTACGAACATATAGTCTGTTTCAAATTAATCTCTGGTGATATATTCTCAAGTACGAAACATTCCTGGCTAGGGTAAGTTTCTATAGGCTTTATTATTAAATTCAGTTAGTTAATCAATTGTTAGGAATAGATAATCTGATACGATTTATCCTTCAGATTCCAGTGCTCGGATCACATTCCAGTGCTTGGATCACTTTGCAGTGTTCAGATTCCATACCAGTACTTGGATCACTTTCCAGTGCTTGGCTAGTTTCCAGTGCTCGGATCAGAATCCATTCTGTATCCGTTTCCAGCACCAGGATCAGTTTCAGTGCTGTATTCAATCCAGAGTCAGTCCATATATACAGGCTATAGACCATAGATAATCACAATACGCCTTGACGGGGTATTACTATAGAGGAAGCAAACACTGACTCAAACATATTCTGTAATTGGATAGTTGAGCAAGCTGTGAGCAGTTTCCTCTAGATAATCTTCACCAAGTTAAGTTATTACTAAATGAGTCATAGAGTATTATTATAATATACTTAATTGTGCTAGTAATTTACTGATTAAATGCACCTTTATTTATATCTGTGCATCTAATCAGTCCTAAAATTATCATCTTATTTTGTAACCTAATTATAATCGAGCAAATCATTATTTCATTATATAATTGTATGCATATATTCACCCATATATTATAAGTGTGAGACACCGTATATATAAAATTATTTATAATTTTATATATATTCACCCCTTTAATTACCAATCTTGGTTCGTTAAAGTTTTGAAATATTCTTGTGTTGATTCATATTCATTAGTCAACATCATAATCTACATCAACATCCCGGTGTCAGTAAATAATCTGGTACTTACACACACATTTGGTGTATGCCCTGACAGCCGTGCCGACGGGTATAGCTGGCAGGTTATATAGTTGAATGTGTTGAAGCCAGAATTGTATATTCGTTAATTAAATTTGTATATATTCTTCAGGGTGCATTCTTATTCGTAGATCGTGTCCTGTGTTTTCCTGTAGTTAGTTTATTATATTGCTATATAATTTACTATATCTTTTGGAGTCACGAGAGGTTATTCATTGTTGGTTTGACATACGTACTTGGCACCTCTTCATTTAATTCGTCTGGGCCATAGATAAAGACGAAGAAGTTTAGCAGGGGAATCCTGTAAACCGGACCTGAGTGTCTGCGTTATTCGTTGTTATACAGAATTTCATTGAGTTGTTGGCGGGAGTGTTTGGATGAACTGTAAGTTGGTTGATCTTATCTTAGTATTGGTAGGGTGAGTCATCATCAGTAACCGTACTCTCACCTTAACAACGTTCCTCTTGCCCAGTATATGTCTTATCTCAAAATCGTATTCATGGAGTTCCTCCAATGTACGAGCCAATCTGCCATCTACAAGACTCATATTCTGAAGATAAATAAGTGGCATATGGTCGGTGTAAATAACAAAGTGTACTCCTCTGAGAAAAGCTCTAAGAGATTTCACAGCCCACCGTAATGCTGTCAACTCTTTGTCTATTGTGCTGTAATTTCGCTGGGTTCCGCTAAAGGTTTTGGAAATGTATGCTATCGGGCAGTTTACTCCTCCCTGTATTTGAGAAAGACAAGCTCCTGCACCAATATCTGAAGCATCTACATGCAACTCCATTGGAGACGCTTCCGATCCATAGTCAGGAAAACTTAGTAATGTTGGATTAACTAAAGCTTGTTTTAGTTCCTGAAATGCCAATTGACATTCTGGGGTCCAATTTACATTTTTTCCACCGGTTTGTATTGAAAGGGGCTTAGCTATTTGTGAACAGTTTGGTATGTGTCTTCGGTAGAAATTTACCATACCAAGAAACTGTCTGAGTTGCTTAATTGTAGTTGGTATAGGAAAATCAAGGGCACCTCGCAAATTTTTCTCTAAAGGCAATATACCCCTTGAAGAAATTTTATGTCCCAAGAAATCGACCTCCAATCTACACAGTTTAGTTTTACCAGGATTCAATTTATATCCGTGGGTCTCCAAAGCGATGAGAACTTGTTCTAATGTATTCATGTGGTCTTCAAAGGTCTGACTGAGAATGATTATATCATCCAAATAGACCATAACTTTGCTCCATGGTAATCCGGTAAGAGCCAACATCATACCACGCTGGAAAGTGGCCGGCCCATTTTTCACTCCGAAGGGCATCTTCAAATATTCGTATTGGGCAAAAGGTGTGGAAAAAGCAGTTCTCTCAATGCTTTCTGGATCCATATTAATTTGGTAATATCCTTTTACTAGATCAATAGTTGAAAAATACTTATTTCCATACATATTATAAATCATATCAATGAGATTTGGTAATGGAAAGGAATCCCTTTTTGTAATATCATTGAGTTTACGATAGTCAATACACAATCGTAATGATCCATCTGGTTTGCGTACAGGTACCACTGGGGCCGAGTAAGGGGATTTGCTTGGTTGGATTATATGGTTGGCTAATAATTTTGCACATTCCTCTTCAATTTCTTGGGCCAATGGGCCCTGGAACCGTCGTACAGGAATTCTTACTGGATGGTCAGTTTCTAATTCTATACTGTGAGTAATGTTTTTGGCCAGACCCACATCATGTTCTCCCCTACTTAAAACTTTGGTATGATTGAGTAACGTTTTTATTATAAGTTCCTTTTGGTGTTTTTTTATCGGCAGTTCAGCTATTTGGAATTCTGTGATTATTCGTTCCGTAGTCCAGTCGTCTAAGGTATCCGTAGTATCTAAGTCCACATTGGTGTGACCTATGGTTGCCAATACATCTTTTGCAACTGATTGCAATTGTCCTACACTTGTGTTTTTTCTTAAATATTGTTCTCTATCCGATACGTTTAACACAGCAACCCTGGGAAAAACCTCTCTAAAGTCTATTATTCCTGAGATGGGAACTACAGATGACAACTCGCTTCCAAAAAACTCCCATACTGTCCCAATATCCTCTGAGGGTTCAGTGGATATCTTTACCGGTACCATCTTACAAGTATGTGGTGGGACTACTATAGTATTGATGGTAACACATTTGTAAAAGGGGATATGATTGCTTATGTCTTTGGCTACTATAGTGAGTTTATCTGCATCTCGATGGACTAGTTCTCGGTTGGTGAGGTCTGGTAATAAATTATTTTTCTTGAGAGAGGCGGCTCCAAGGACTAAATGATGAGTCATGTGTTCCATTGGAACCACAAAGAAGGAAGTCACATCCGTAGTAAATCCATTTTCAAATATCATAGGTAACTCTACATAGTGCTCAATTTTAAGTTTGGGACTATGTCCAAAGCCACTGATTGCTTTGATTTCGGTTGAGGGGATTAAGTGCAGATTTGTCAAATGAGGAAGAACAGCAGTGCTGATTAGACTGACACCAGCGCCACTGTCTACCATGCAATCAAAATAACAAGATTTTTTTTTTTCAAAGGTTACATATATGACTAATGGGTCAACATCGGCCTGGCAAAGATTTATTTCCACCACACCTGTATCCATCTTATCGGGACTTTCCTCGGTTATCAAATATTCAGTCCGAAAAGGAGACTTCCTGTTTGTGTGAGTCTTTTTTTGGTTTGTCGTAACCTCTTCCTTGGGGTCCCCACAGTGTGACTCGGCACTGTAGAGGCCATTAGTTTAAAGGATTATGATTATCTGTACCAAAACAGTCACCTTCATAGTGGGAACCTTCACACCATGAACAATTTTCAATAAACCGTTTTTTTGGAATAGTTCCCACACTTTTATCAGGGGTTTTCTGAGAATTCGTAAAGTCCTGAGTTATGTTATCATAATTTGTAGCCAAAGGTTTAGGTTTCTTCTGACTTATTCTGACTAAGGCAGCCACGAACTTCTATACTCCCAGAGATTTTTGAAAATTTGGTTGATACGTTTCCAGGCTTTTCTTACTGAATAGAAGTATATAGGAAATACGAATGTATTAACCGTAACTATATGATATGTTTTAAGACTTGTCTTAAATGAATGTAGGTACGAATGTATTAACCGTAACTATGAATATATTTCCTTTCTAATTTCTCAGTACAACTGAGTGTTGGTTGATTTTTAATTCTGTATTACAACTATTATGAACATTTATAATGAATTCAAACTAATGGAGGGTAAATTTAAAGGACCAGATCAGTTGAAATATATAATTAACATAAATTGACTTTCACACTTGTTTACCATCATTGGTAATAATTTATCAGAGAATCATAATAAGATTTTATAATAAACATAAATTAATAAATAATACCTCAATAATATTAATAATAATAATAATAATAATAATAATAATAATAATAATAATAATAATAATAATCATATAAGAAAAATGACAATAATAATAATAATAATGTTAATGATAGTAGTAATACTTGATATTAAAGTATTCACTAATATCAATTCCTAAATAATTCCTAAATATGGGAATGACAATAATACAAATCCTTATTTAATCTAAGAGAAGATTGCTTTTCCTATCATTTATAGTTCATTACATTATATGATACCTATATTGTTTAGGATTCACACTTCCTACTAATAATTAAGTGTTTGGTTTTAGAGTACTTAACTTAACAAATAGAATTGTTAATTTCTTTCCACCAAATCAATATGTACGGTAGACTTTTGATCCATTATCATTAAAGCAGTTTTAAGGACCAAGATTTAAAACCTTAAAATATTAATTATAAATTAATAAATTAATATAGCATTTATATATTACTCATGGATAATATGTTTTTCAAATTTTTTATATTATTTTTAAATATAAATCTATTTACCTTATGAAATATGGAATATTCATAAGGTTTTTCAAATGTTATTCCAACCTTACAAAGGGAGAATAGGAAAGATACTACCACTGTGATAAGAACTATCGCCTCTCCACTTTAGCTTCTTTGAACATATCTAATGAGATAAACTGTAATTTTTAATATATATAAAGAAATATGGTCTGTTTTTTTGTTTTGTTTTTTTTTTTATTTTTTATTTTAATAAACTAATAACCTCACTATACCTTAATTTCCGTCCTTTATTTCCAAGATTTTTGGCTTCTTTACCTGGTAATATCGTTATATTTCAGATTTAATCCTAAAATTGAGAAAACTTTTATATACATATATGTGTATTTATACACATATATGTATATTTTCATAAATAACATACATATTTATACAAAGCACTCTCAGCAGTTGAGGTGGAACTGATGAACAATCAGGATCAAGAGAGACTCGATTGACTCACAAGAGAGGAGGTGAACACCTAATTTTTCATCCTTGAACCACGACTTAGAAAAAAAATATTTGGGAGATACTCACACTTAGATCTTCAGACATAGGTAATTTAAGCAAGCAGTCATATAAAGTATTTATTATGATTACTTAATGATAATTTATATAATTAATTTGAACTTTTACAATATTACTATAATAACCCACCCTCAATCCATAATCCTAATTTTAAGGGACAACCACAACTCAAGCCCCGGACCCTGATACAAGAAGGACTAAGACTACAGGAAGTGGAAGTGGTTAGTAAATGTAAAGTTCTAAGAAGAGAACCTACAAGGGAATATTTATTGCTTATCTTAGTTCTTAAAATCTTGGAGGTCGTTTATGAAATCCGACCTGGAACTTCACTTTCACTTTTTAATGAATTTTGTATATTTATGAGTTTGCACCAATATGTAAACACACAGTGGAGGATGGTGTGAGCATCAACATCAGTTGCAGAAGGGATACCTCTTGATATCACGCAAGATAGAATCAATACCAGAAAAAAAAAACCTATTTTATAAAGGAATTTAACAATTAGTGCATTGTTTTACATTATATTAACCTTTAGTTTATATTATTATATTTTCACCTTCATTTTTACTTAAGAAATTTTTAGTACCTTGTGAAACAATAAGAACGTCTATAGCTTCTTATTGCGAAGGGTTGTAAATTGTTTTTCACACAATGTTTTATCCTCTACACTCTGTATGCTCTATTAAGAATAACAAATTTAGTTTTACATATATATATATATACACTTCCTATCACCTAATTTTTACTTTAACATTAAATTTAATACTTTTTCTAGTTTTCTTTTCTTTTTTTTTAATTTAAAGTAGTTTGAGTCATGAAAGTCTCCGATCGTCTACTTCTACTAAAATTTCTGTAATAATTAATACTTTAATTATATCATTTCACTAGTACATTCATTTTAAGTTTGTTTTATATCTACAAGTTTTACTTATCTTTATATAGTTTTAAATACATTATTTTACTATACCTTTTTTTTACAGGTATTACGTATTATGAGATCTTCATGAGAGGTTATTCTCTGAGTTGCGTAAAGTTAAGAACAATTCCTCACAATAGGAATTTTTCTTATTTATGGAATTATATTTATAATTATAATTTATTATTATTCTCTCAATTTCTGAAAAATACTAATATGTAGTTATATTCCAAATCATAAATATTTTGACTATACAAACAAAAATATAATTTTATCTATCTACATCAGACAAGATGAGGAGGCGAAAGCTCGAACGCTTTCCCATTCACTCTTTTCTATAACTTCCCCTTTCATCCCTCCCCACCAAGTCTGATTCCTGCTTATTTATTTTGTTTTTCTCTTTTTACAAGTTCCTTCTCATATTCAGCTTCCTTTATGATATCATCTAATGCTTCCAATTTTCTTTTCTTGTCACACTGATTTTCGAAACTACACTCACCTACATAGGCACGAACTGCTACATGTGCACTAGTGGCAAAAGATTCTTTATCTTCCCTACGGGAAAATGATTCTTTATTTGTTTTGCCATAAGAGTGTGAAGGTAGAAGAAAAGGGTTAGTAATAGTATAAGAATAATAGTGTGCGGTGTGCTGTTGTATTGGTAACGATTCATATTCATTACCATCATTATACAATGTTTGAGGATTTTCTGTGCATCCTTGGTGCGAGGTGGATGGTTGATCTAAATCCACAAAACGATAAAAACACTGTAACTCTATCAGATGAAAGTGGTGGTCTTTTTTTCAGAAGGATCAGAATAAACAGCGAGCTTGAGTGGTGGACATTGTGAAATATGCTGAGGAGGAGGATAATCTCCTAATAGTCCTTTCATTTTAGGGAGTTGTTTTTGCAAACTTTTACCTTTTTTGGGGAGAGGATGTCTGAATTGTTCAAAAATCTTTTTATTATTGAGGAGGTAATATTTGAGATATTCTTGGCTTCCATGAAGGCCATCAGGTATCAATTCAGAATTCAGATGTGATGATTTTCCGCTCAAATACTCTATGTGAGCCACCCCATCCTTTTTAAGGGTTTTTGCAAAGGGTCTACGTTTAATAAAACAGTTTAAAGCCCCATTTCCATATAATAATTGTTTATTCACCCAGTGATACTGTGGTTTGTACAAACTCCAAAATGAGTAATAAACGTTGATGGAATGTTGTCTCATGCATTTGGGATTGTATTCTGGATGAGTATACAGGAAATCGCAATAATTTTCACCCCAAGCTTTCACCAAGCGTGTTTGGTTAAATTCATACATGTCCTTAATTGTTGGTAAGGACAAGTACACCTCACAACTGGAATTCATTTGCAACACATACTCCATGATATTATTCATAAGTCCAGGGATAATATCCAAGGTGAAATATTTACTAGGACCAAAAATGGTAGTGTCTCGTTTTCCCTTTGTTCTTATAGAGGTTCTTCTCTACGCATATGGGGTAAGAGCCCAGATAATTATAATGTGTGTTGCTTTTCATCCTCCTTTTTACCTGCCCCAAACATTCATCTAAAGTGGCTCCTGACCGGTATTCTGTATCCACTCTTACTTCATAATCTTCTTTTATTTGGTGTCGTCTTTCATAGAACATACGAACCTCTGAGTCGCCCACCACTAATAAATTAATAGTAGATAAGTTACAGGCCATGTTGGCTGGAAAAAAGGGAAAAATAAAAATTTAGAATATTAATAGAAAAAAAAGTTTCCCAAGATCCCAGTCCTCTCGTAAACAAAGGATCCGTGGCCTAGGCACACAATTTCCCTCTACCAGGACTGGATATCTGGGTGCTAACATGAATTTATGAATAATATAAATAACGAATAAAATACACATATATATAATTAATATATATAAATATATATATATATATATATATATATATATATATATATATATATATATATATATATATATATATATATATATATATATATATATATATATTGTTAAGGTGAGAGTACGGTTACTGATGATGACTCACCCTACCAATACTAAGATAAGATCAACCAACTTACAGTTCATCCAAACACTCCCGCCAACAACTCAATGAAATTCTGTATAACAACGAATAACGCAGACACTCAGGTCCGGTTTACAGGATTCCCCTGCTAAACTTCTTCGTCTTTATCTATGGCCCAGACGAATTAAATGAAGAGGTGCCAAGTACGTATGTCAAACCAACAATGAATAACCTCTCGTGACTCCAAAAGATATAGTAAATTATATAGCAATATAATAAACTAACTACAGGAAAACACAGGACACGATCTACGAATAAGAATGCACCCTGAAGAATATATACAAATTTAATTAACGAATATACAATTCTGGCTTCAACACATTCAACTATATAACCTGCCAGCTATACCCGTCGGCACGGCTGTCAGGGCATACACCAAATGTGTGTGTAAGTACCAGATTATTTACTGACACCGGGATGTTGATGTAGATTATGATGTTGACTAATGAATATGAATCAACACAAGAATATTTCAAAACTTTAACGAACCAAGATTGGTAATTAAAGGGGTGAATATATATAAAATTATAAATAATTTTATATATACGGTGTCTCACACTTATAATATATGGGTGAATATATGCATACAATTATATAATGAAATAATGATTTGCTCGATTATAATTAGGTTACAAAATAAGATGATAATTTTAGGACTGATTAGATATACAGATATAAATAAATGTATATTTAATCAGTAAATACTGGCACGATTAAGCAATACAAATAATACTTGTAATTATTTAAGTAATAACTTAACTTGGCAAGATTATCTAGAGGAAACTGCTCACAGCTTGCTCAACTATCCAATTACAGAATATGTTTGAGTCAGTGTTTGCTTCCTCTATAGTAATACCCCGTCAAGGCGTATTGTGATTATCTATGGTCTATAGCCTGTATATATGGACTGACTCTGGATTGAATACAGCACTGAAACTGATCCTGGTGCTGGAAACGGATACAGAATGGATTCTGATCCGAGCACTGGAAACTAGCCAAGCACTGGAAAGTGATCCAAGTACTGGTATGGAATCTGAACACTGCAAAGTGATCCAAGCACTGGAATGTGATCCGAGCACTGGAATCTGAAGGATAAATCGTATCAGATTATCTATTCCTAACAATTGATTAACTAACTGAATTTAATTAAAATAACTCCTAACAAAAATAATAAAGCCTATGAACTTACCCTAGCCAGGAATGTTTCGTACTTGAGAATATATCACCAGAGATTAATTTGAAACAGACTATATGTTCGTACTTGTTTCGTACTTGAGAATATATCACCAGAGATTAATTTGAAACAGACTATATAATATATCAGTTTTGTATCAGACAAAGTATATAACAAATCTAACTACTGCCTGTAAAAGAGAGAAACAGATTTATAACCAATCACACACACAAGTATATCATAAATGAACAATAAATAATATTATCCTCCTAATAATATAACATAAGGAGTACTTTGGCAGTGCATAGGTTATTACCTACTGCAGGGTGAAAGTTACGGGTGAAACCTCATGAACATATAATGATGCTCATGCGAATTATTACATTACCCACCACCAAAGAAAAGCTCCTTTTCTTTCACCAACCACACATACTACAGACATACATATGGAAGAAAAGAAAGAAACCTACACCTAAGACAGGCGAGCAATAATACATCTCGTTGATACAAAATGACGAACTCGAGCAGCCGCGAGCAACCTCCCCCAACAATCAAGTGAAAGGGAAAACATATAAATATGTTTTGAAAAATAACAAACAAAAAAAACAATTACATAAATCAGTTTTAAGAAAAAAATACATAGATAAGATTATCAAAAAAAATACAATACAAAAAGTGGATAAGATTATCAAAAAAATTTTTTTTTTTTTTTTTTTTTTTTTTTTTTTTTTTTTTTTTTTTTTTTTTTTTTTTTTTATTTATTTATTTATTTTTTTGAATATATATATATATATAAACATATTACACGAATAATTACTTCAAATTATGACGTTAAGCCAAAAGGTTACAAAAATATTATCACACTATATACATATAGCAAACCACCTCCGAATCTCCAATAACAAGAATATGTACCATCTGGAAAGAGAATAAATACTTGTAGATATCCGTTACAATTTTATCAAAGCAATGAAAAATAAATGAATAATACACTGAAAAGGTTTTCAAAGCATTAGTACATTAATACATATTAATAAAGCAAAAGGAAATCAGCATAGCAAAAACTTTTGTAACGCGTTTCACCTTATAATGTCAGTAAGTCTAAACAAACATCATAAGCATAAAGAGTGTGATGAAAATAAACATCATAAGCATAAAGAGTGTGATAAATAGATATGGTAAATAAGCATAGGTACCATGCGCTTCTTTTGGATAATAAAGGCAAACAAACATAAATCACAGTTTGGAAACAAATATAAATTAATAAATTCTTAAAATAAAATAATACCTTAGATTTTTGCAACACAAGCTATAAATTAACTTTTATGTACAACTGTTCTTGTATGGGAATTTTATTTAATAATAAAGGTTATTATTTTCATGCAATATAGAAATGATATTACTTTCTCTTATACTCTAAGGGATTTGTAAGAACATGAATATGATCGGGAACTGGGCCATGTGAACGGGTTCTGGGACCTACCACATTACTAATGGTTGTGGTAACTATAGTGTCAACAACCTTGGTTCGCATTTCAAGTTCAGGGGAAAGAATATATGAATCTTCAATATATTCATCAAGAGTGCACTCCATAGTTTCGCTATGTTCACCAATGGATGATAAAGTGTCCTCAGGAAAACCAAGATTATATGAGGCTGAATTAGGATTAAGAATATCCCTAATATCGCGAATATTTCCCCTTCCCTCAGTAAAACCTTCAAAAACTGATTCACATAAAGATTGTGAATCTGAATGCTCCTCAGATATTAAACCATTGTCACTGACAACTGACTCCCCTGTACTTCGACAGAGAAAACGAAGAATTGCAAAATCAGCTGACATACGACGATTATTCCCAATAGTAGAATTAATTGTTGAATTAGAGTCCCTTTCGTACATTTCATTCACACGATCCTCAACAGCACTCTCACCCACCACCTGATTTCCACTCGAACATGTTTCCACCGACTGGCAACCAGGGACCACAAGAGTAGTGTGCATAGATGTAATTGTAGGTGTTCGATTAATGTTTTGGAAAGGCGATATATGAAGTGTTTCTAACCTAGTTGTGACTGGTACTGTAATATCAGGAATCCTAACTTGCGAATATCTACTACCTAAACCAACATATTCGTCTATTGATAATGGTGAATTTATTTCGAACCCCAAGAAATCATTCTCTTCCAAATCTGATTCTGATGAATCGAATATATCCGGCTCAACAACTTGACTATGGTCATTGTCCAGGCTTTCAGATTCCTCGTTCATTTCTATTACTTGAGTCGTTGAACTATCCTCCTGCAACTCCGATGAAAGCAATTGTTTGAAATGATGATTATCTCGTAAATATCGAGGGACTTCCAACCATGGACGTAGCTGCGAATAATGAGCTCGAATAATTGAT
>SEYY01001760.1:17500-33243 GCA_009176605.1 Armadillidium nasatum | reverse complement strand
AAAAATAAAAATTTAAAATTTTAAAGATAACTCTAGATTCTAGAATCTCGATTATAGAGATATAAATAATTAGATAGTAATTACACTTTATAACGAAAGCAGTATGTCAACCAGTTATTGTTGGAAGTATTTTGATGTTCACCCTAAGGATAAACAGTAAATGCATTTTTAAATTATGTAAAGCCACCATATCAAGAGGTGGCAAATCTGAAAAGAGTTCTACAATTGACAAATATGTTGAACCACATTAAGAAATTCAATCAGATGAAGCAAAAGCTGAAACGGATAAGCTGAAAAGGCAACTATGATTGGTCACAGAAGCAAGGTGCAGTAACTATTAGCCTCCAGTTCAACGAACTATACGATCAGTTTTAGGAAAGAGTAAAATTTGGAATATTAAAGATCATAAGTCCCAAGAAATGCATTATTTGATAGGAGACATGATAGCTGTTGATATTCAGCCATATTCTTTAACATCTGACATTGGATTCCAAAGGCTTATTGCAAAACTCTGTCCTAATTACAGAATTCCATCAAGAAAATATTTCACAGACACAATAATCCCGGATATATTTATGAAAGTAAAAGCAAAAATTCAGATATCGCTCGATGAAATTAGCAGTCTTTCTTTGACCACAGACATTTGGACAGCTTCAACAAAAAATGCTCCATTTCTGAGTGTGACATGCCATTGGCTTTCAGATGAGTTTGAACAATGTAGAGCTGTGCTTAAAGTTGTTCCTTTCCCTGGTTCACATACAGCTGAATTAATAAGTGAACAACTACACATTATTCTGAATGAGTATAAAATCTCCAACAAAATATGGTTGGGTTGGTGGTATGAGGAAGTGTGGTGTACAGTCACTATCATGTTTCATACGCACATTGCAACTTTCAGTAAATGATTCAATATTTTCGCAAAAGGCTGTGAGCAATATAATTGCAAATAGCAGAAAAATAGTATCACACTTTCAATCATTCTTCATTAGCGAATAGCAAATTAACCTGAAATCCAGGAGCAGCTTAAATTAGGACAAACATAAACTGATTCAAGATGTGTCTACTCGCTGGAATTCAACATATAATATGTTGAAAATAAATTTAGAACAGCTAAAAGCTCTTATAATGTATGCTGTTGACAATGACATTCCAACTTTATCAAGTTACCAATAAACAATTATTGAATAAGTTGTCCAGTTATTAAGTTCATTTGAAGACATCAGCAAAGAATCAAGTAACACAATTTTAGCTCTCAGATTATTTCTATTAAAAGCTACCAAACATACTGGTGAATTTAGTGGAATTATTTCAACTGTTGAAGAATTCAGTGCATCAACTGAAAAAAGATTTGCATCATACATAAATGAAAAATTTCTGTGCTTGGCTACTTTTCTCGATCCCAGATTTAAATTGAAATTTCAAAAGGATGACATTAAAGAAGACACTATTAAGAAATGGGTTATAGATATTGTAGAACATCAAGCTGAGATAAATTCTATTGATAGTCAAACAGGAGACAGCTCTTCTAATGATGATCAAGATAATGAAACTTATGAAAGTGTACCTAAAACTGTTTCCCTTTAAAAACTGTTAGATGATTTTGAGTCAAATAAGCCTATGAAAATAAATTCAGACTTAGACGTTGCAAGTACAACAGATGTGCAACCCAAACTCAAGAAGAGTAAATCTGTTACTCGTAAATGCGCAAAGGAACTGGATCAATATTTAACTCTACCAACACTTCAAAGAAGCGAAGACCCATTACTTTGGTGGAAAAAGACACGGGAGACTTTACCAATATTGAGCAATTTGGCTTCAAAATATCTAAGCGCACCACCATCATCTGTTGAGAGTGAAAGACTTTTTAGTACTATGAACCTACAAGGAAAAGGCTGTGTCCTGAAAATGGGGAAACTCTTATGTTTCTGCATTATAACTTAAGAGTATTGAACTTTAAATACTGATGAGCTTGAGAGCTTAGATAGAAGACAACATGAATTTAAGAGGCAACAGTATAACCAAAAAACATTGTAGTATTTGTATTAATAATGAGTCAATTGTAATATGCTAATGTTTCATAATTTATGAATGATTTCTTAATAAAGTCAAAAAAAAAAAAAAAAAAAAAAGGCAAAAGCCATAATAGCAGCCAGGCACAAAATGACAAACAATTTGGGAATTATATTGGTATTGTTATTTGTTACTGTGTCGAAGCTATCTGATGATTAACTTGGCAGTTATAAAATAGTCTTGTAAAGGTTGGTTTGTTCTGGTAAAGGATTTAAGCAATCGGCCGATTAATCATGTGAATAGCCGATTACCGATTAATCGGTAATATGGCCGATTACCGATTATCTGCCGATTAATCGGTGCATCCTTAATATATATATATATATATATATATATATATATATATATATATATATATATATATATATATATATATATATATATATATATATATATATATATAAAATGCATCTTGCTTATTTAAAACCAATATAGAGTATTAACAATTTTCATATTAATACTCTAATAAACTTAGAAAGGGATTTATATTGAAGTTGACCCACAAAAAAAAGTAATAGAATAAAAAAAATTATATGTACTGTGTTAGTTTTATTTCTTTTATTTTTTTGGCAGATGATTTATGAGAGACTAGGAGAAGGACAACAATATCAGGAAGAAATCACAAGAAACCTGGAGGATTTCGCTGGCGAAGGTTTAAGAACGCTATGCTTTGCCGTGGCTGATATATCAAAAGAATATTATGAGGTAAGAGAGGAGATAATCATCAGCTATTTTACTTCTTTTTTATGGTGTTTTTTTACTAAGTTCTCAACATCTTATTTTTTGTATTTATATCTCAATATTTATTCAAATATTCAAAGGAATGGAAAAATACTTACTACAAAGCCTCCACTTCCCTTCAAATGAGAGAAAAGAAGCTAGAAGACGCTGCCCAGCTTATCGAATGCAAATTAAAGCTTCTTGGAGCAACGGCGATAGAAGACAGGCTTCAGGAAAATGTAAGGATTCAGATTTTTTATTACTTGTTTTAGAAATGTTTCTTTTAAGAGTTTTGGCAATGTTTTCATATGTTCTCTGAAGGCAGTGGTATCTGATGAGATATTTTTAAGTAGAAATGCTGTGACTTAGCATAGACGTTAATTATCATTATTATTATTATTATTATTATTATTATTATTATTATTGTTATTTTAAAGTAAGAGAAAATAGTCAAAAGAAACGTCTAAATATATATTACTAAAATAGTTAACTAGAACAATTACCTTCAAAGAGTAGTGTATGTTGAATCAAATAAGTGTAGCTTATTATAAATAGAAACTATCTCAGATGTGCGCACAAAAGACAAAGTTTCTAAATGTGTGAGACTTACACTTTGTTCCCCTGTAAACATCAACGAATATTTCTCAACTTCAGCCTTCAGTGTTTCATTCGAATTCGCAGATTTCCTCTTATTATACTATTTATTATTATACCTTTTTATAAAAGCAAATTAATTTACATGAATAACTACTAATAATACATGAAGCTGTGTGCTCTCTCTCCCTTTTGATCTACTACTATAAGTTTACCCCTATAAAACAAAAAGAAAAGCTATTTATAAACATATTTAAGGTAAATGTTACCTAACCACTACCCTACAGACTGAAGGAATCGTCATTACTTGAGCCTTTACCTCTGCTCTTAATGTTTTGTTGCTAAAGCTTCTTCTGACATCTGTTGACCTCCATCTGAAAAATGTAAGATTATTTAATCTAATTACTATTATTATTATTATTATTATTATTAGGTACCGGAGACAATAGCTGCCCTCCTGAAGGCAGGAATACACGTGTGGGTATTGACGGGGGATAAACAAGAAACTGCAATAAATATAGGTCATTCTTGCCGTTTGTTGTCACAAGGAATGCCTCTTTTAATACTCAATACCGGATCTTTAGACGTAAGTAATGTGCCACTTTATTAAAATGTATGAGAGATTCGTGCCCTGAGCTGAAGTCCTGAGTATCAAATCAATTTAGTTTCTCATCTATTCTTTGAGTCGTCTCTAGGTGTTTGTAATGAAAATTTTTATAGTTTTAATCTCAGCAACTTATTCAAACATTTCATATTGTTTAAAAGATATTCGCTTCTTTTTAAATGTTTTTGAAGAGATTGAGTTTTCTTATTTTTCATTCATTTATTGTCTATTGGCAGGAAACTCGTGACACTATCAATCGACACATTGTCGAATTTGGGGACCAGCTGAAGAAGGAAAATGATGCGGCACTCATTATTGATGGCAAGACTTTAATCTACGCTCTCACCACTGATCTGCGAAAGGACTTTCTTGATCTTTGTATTTCCTGCAAAAGTGTAATTTGTTGCAGAGTATCTCCAAGTCAGAAAGCCGAGGTACAATATTTATGAATTTCTCTCCAAAATGTGAATGTCAAAAGGTTTGGAATGCTTGAGGAAATGTTAACATTTAAGGAAATAACTCTGAATGTAATTTATTAATATATTTTTAAACAATAACATAAGTTGTTACCATTTTAGCATCTGTGGAATATGAAACTGTGCAAAAGTTTCTTTTTTTATTCATCTAATACATTATAATACAAAAATTATTGCTCACTACTTAAAAGTGTCTGTGTTCATTAGGAAGATACTTAATTTTATGATATATAGTAGATATTTAGTAATATTTCTCCATTCTGAAATCGTTGATCCCCTTTTCTCTCTCTCATGTTGATGAGATGCATACTATTATCATAATGTTTGAAAAACTTTTTTTTTGTTTTAACTTAGTTAATCAATAACTGACTTACAATTTTTTTTATTATATCCAAAGGTAGTTGAACTGCTTACTCAAGAAACAGGAGTTGTAACTCTTGCCATTGGAGATGGTGCCAACGATGTGGCTATGATTCAGAAGGCAAATGTTGGAGTTGGCATCGCTGGTCAAGAAGGTCTTCAAGCTGCTTGTGCTTCTGATTATGCCATTGGACAGGTAAGAAATTGTCGTATAATGCTATAGTTCTTTGGTTATAGCCTGATATATTTCTTAATTTAGAATCAGTAGTGAACGATTTCCAATTTATTTATTCTAAGATCAGATATGCGAAAGTTAAAATGTTTCATATGTTAAAATTTTTTTATGAAAAAAAATCTCTTGTGTAATGTGCTTTTCAACATTTTATAATGATCAGGTTGGTAAAGTAGAATCTCTGTTTTTTCCTTTTATCTTGTTCCATTTTACTTATGAGCGAGTAGGAAAACCATTACAGTATTTTAATCAAATTATACATTAAATGCCGATAGAATTTATTTAAATTTTATTATCTCTTTACAAACCTTAAACATGTTCCCTTTCAAGCATTAAGTTTTTTGATATACGATATTTGAAAGTAGATTTTTTTTCTTCTAGCACATTCTCTTCTATATCGGGTGTCCGAATGTATCTAATAGCACCATAACTAATGGTTTGATGTTGGAAAGAACCTTGTTCCCAGAGACTCTGGTGTATTGCCGCCAGGGTTCCCTTCAATGACATCTTCGAACTGTGTAAATTTCGGCATACATTTGACGAGTCAAATTCAAATTACCGTTCGCTCGTCCTCTCAAATAATTCATTTCTGACGTTTATTCAATGAGTAGTCCATACTATAGGATATTGTTACTATAAGGCAACCCATATAAGTAGTGCAAATAAAGATAATATATATCGTACTGACGTTAATGTAGCCTCAGATCACCCCTGAATGAGAATGATTCAAAGTCGTTATCCAAGATAAATCACCGGCCGTATAACAGACTTTACAACTAGTTTTAAAACAAAAAATAACTGTTGAACAACCCGTTATTGTAAGAAAAATTATTGCAAAGATTAAGTGCACATTTAAGATAGTTCTCAAAGGATGTGATTGATACTATTGCAAAATTTAAAATTTGACTAAAACACAAGAGACAGGAACAACGTGGTTTCAGTTAAGAGGATCAAAGGGAATCTATTGTCTGATGTAACTAGTGATTTTCGTTCGTGTCATATAACCACATTTTAGCTTATTCCATTCCATATATATATATATATAATATATATATATATATATATATATATATATATATATATATATATATATATATATATATATATATATATATATATATATATATATATATATATATATATATATATATATATATATATATTATATTAGAATTTTTAATTGACCAAACCCTAACACAAGTCCGTGATTTAACTCCGAGGACAATACTGGTTTGAGTAGAATTTCATCTTTTAAATATAGATTATAAAAGACAAAATATGTAAATATAAATACTAAAATGAAGATGAAAATCGTAGATTACGTTGTAGCGTTATTATTCTTAGAAATTTCTATATTTCTGCAGACGAATGTTCCCCAATCCTATAATGTATTTTGAGGTCTCTTCTTACCAACATAGTCCCGAGGTTTAAACGCCTACTAAGTAATTAAAGAGCAAATATCAAAAGGATGTCTTTATCAATTTCAATTTTATAAATTGATGTACAGACCTTTTCCCAGGATTTAAAGTGAAATGTATAAATTAAATAAACTTTATATTCAGTTATTGTTGGTTTATTAAAAGTTCATAGTTTACTACATCTTTAGCATTAAAATAAAAGGAGTAGCATCCGACAACTTTGACAGCAATATTTACTTCAAGTTTTATAACGTAGTTATCAATTGCACAATTATTTATAACTATAGACTTCTCAAGGCTAGATTGAAGAACTATAACTTTTGATTTAATAAGACTTATTACAAGAACGAATAACTATAACTCATCATAACAACTGTCTGTCAGATTCAGAAAGAAAATGTACTTAACAGATTTATCTCCTCATTTTACTTTATATTTGATTTGTTGTGTTTTTTTTCGTATTCATAACATCATAGTCCTTAGTTAAATATTATACATTAAGGATAATTAAACCACAATTTCACTCTCGTACAGAATATACAGTTTTAGACTATATATATTATATTGCCTATATATATATATATATATATATATATATACTATATATATATATATATATATATATATATATATATATATATATATTATTTTTTTTTTTTTTACAGTTCCGTTTCTTGGCAAAGCTTTTGTTCGTTCATGGTGCTTGGAACTACAATCGTCTTTGTAAAGTAATTCTGTACAGTTTTTACAAAAACATCTGTCTTTACGTGATAGAACTTTGGTGGGCTGCTCTTTCCGGCTGGTCTGGTCAGGTTATATTTGAGAGATGGAGTATAGCCATGTATAATGTGGTAAGTAGGATCTTAAACTTGAAATATGTTTGGATATTAGGGAGGAATATATTTTCGGTTATTAATTTAGCTTTGATAGACGGTAGAGCACAAACCCTTTTCTGTTTGTTCACATCTTAACTTAAAATTTAGGAGCGCTCCATTTTCATGTTGATTTTTAAATGTCTTTTTGTAGATCATCATACAATTTCCACAGTTGAACGTGTTTTCCATAAGAAGTTTTAAGTATCATAAGTTATGGAAAATAATTTAATAAAATATTGCATTATTAAAAAATTTCATATATTTGTACTGACAGTAAAAAAAAATGAAGAAAGTGTTTTCAAATAGGCTTAATTATACTGATATACCTATTTACGAGTATACATTTTTAATTCACTTTATTAAAATAAATAAAATTTATAAATAATTTTGAAAATTACAATATATTTTAAAACATTTACAGAAAATGAATAAAAAATTATATGAAACTGCACCTAAAAGTAAAAATACAAATGACTGTTTCAGAAATTTGTTTGTTTATAATCGGTTTGTTTACATCAAAATTTTTAGGAGGAATTTAGGAATCTCAAAAGTATCTTTAGGAATTTAAATGGTGACGTAATTTTACGCTAATTTTTTGGAGGGTTTTCACTCTTAAGTGACGAATAGAACGCTATTTTTTTCTGTATTTTTTATAAAGTACTAAAAATTTTAATAAAAAAGTGGACGAATAGAAAAGGGCTAAAATTCACTTCATATTATTGCCTTAACTTAAACGAATAGTAAATTATTCGTTTTAATTTTTCATTTATAATGTTGATGTTGTGTTCCTAAATATCGTGCATTGTCATTTTTTTAATTTTACAGCTCTTTACGGCAGCACCACCACTTGCTATGGGAATCTTTGACCGATGTTGTAGCGCGAGGACTCGAATGCTCTTTCCAGAATTATATAAAGAAAGTCAGAGTGGCTCGCAATACAATTGGATGGTATTTCTGTGGTGGGTGATACTCGCTTTGATCCATTCTGTTGTTGTTTTTACCATTCCTGTATTTGCGATGACTCAGGACGTAGCTTGGGGTAGTGGATTAACCGGTGGATACCTGGTGGTCGGAAATATGATCTACACATACGTCGTAGTTACAGTTTGTTTGAAAGCGGGACTAATCACTGATGCCTGGACCTGGGTAACTCATTTGGCCATCTGGGGATCAATAGCGTCATGGTTTATTTTTCTGGTTGTCTATTCCAACTTTTGGCCAATCTTGCCCATGGCACCAGACATGTGTGGTATTTACATTCAGGTAAGTTATTTTTTTTTTATTTACGCTTTAGGTTGTTACGCACGTAAAAAAAAAATAATGTCTGTATTTTGTAAAGAAATTTTTGGTTTACATTAATTTTTCATCTTTGGATATATTTACGGAATAAATAAAAGATGATACTTAGTAAAATTTAGGTTTTCAAGAAATGGAAGAAATAATTGTTGCACACAATGCCTGAAAATGTTAATGAGGATAACTTTTTTGAAATGTCATTTGAAATCCAAAAATTTTTAGTTTTTATTTTTGTATTTGAACTTTTGCAAAAATTTTTTTTTTTTTTTAATACTGTATTTAATGATTATGATTCATTTAGTCTGAAATATATTATAATTGATAGTTGTTCAGTTGCAATTGTTTAATAAGTGTATTTTTTAATAAGAACTTCAAAATTGGTCGTTTTGTGAAAATTCTCACTAGAAAAATGTTGTTTATATTTTAAAGTTAAGAAAGATTTAACTCTACAAATTTTCAACATTAAAATTTCATTTATATTTTTTCATCAAATAAAGGAGTATAATATTTATATATATTTATAATATATATATATATATATATATATATATATATATATATATATATATTATATATATATATATATATATATATATATATATATATATATATATATATATATATATATATATATATATATATATATATATATATATATATATATATATATATATATATATATATATATACACAGGTATTTACGTCCCCAATATTTTGGTTTGGTTTAATAATGATACCATTGGCTTCATTACTACTGGATATATCTGTTAAAGTGTAAGTATTATTATTATTATTATTGTTAATATTAATATTATTATTATTGTAATTTATAAGTAACTTACTATTGTATTCCATATTTATTTTACCCATACACCGCTTTAGAATCTCGAACACTGCAAGAAAAACCCTGACAGAAAGAGTAAGAGAGAGTGAGATCGCTAACAAGGACGTCTCCAAAGTACTCGACACAAGAACAAGGTAAGGAGAACCTTCTGGCTAAATTCCCAACAAAAAAAACCTCCTTAACCTTGATGAAGTAGCCGTGACGTCACTTT
Source organism: Armadillidium nasatum (assembly GCA_009176605.1). NCBI lineage: Eukaryota > Metazoa > Arthropoda > Malacostraca > Isopoda > Armadillidiidae > Armadillidium > Armadillidium nasatum. The sequence continues at coordinate 23,543 of SEYY01001760.1, read as the reverse complement.
ATGACGTCACACTATTACAAATGGAAGTGTGAGGAAATTATTTTCGGTTCTTTAGAAATGACAAATTCGGATTTAAAATGACGTTGTATTGAAAATAAAGATGTCATTTTTAAATAATGATTACTGATATCTGTGTTTGTCCAATGCAGTAGTAATTCAGTGACACATTGTCATCATTGGTTTAGAGAAACTTTCACAGTGTGTCACTAGCTCTAGTCACTTTCATTATCGTCATGTAACCAAAGAGGTTATTATTATTATTATTATTGTTATTATTATTATTATTATTATTATTATTATTGGTTGATTAATTGTCCTTCCAATTGAATACGCCTTAAAATTGTTGTTGACTTGATAGTAATAATAATTTTATGCATCAGAGTAGCAATTTAAACTTAACCTGTAGAAGTCGATAGACCTTCGTGATAGAAGTCGAGATTTTTTTAAATGAGCTGCATTAGCATGACATTACTGATATCCTCTTAATAATGTTATGAGAGCATGTATTATTGTTATTATTATTATTATTATTATTAAAGATGGCATGTGTAGTAACAAAGGTATTACCTTTGTTTTATATTTCCCATATAATTTTTCTTATAAATAAATGATTGTTATTAGGTTACAACAATTTTACAAATTTATAATTTGTGACCGTTATGTTTTCATTTTTTATCATAAATTTTTTTATGGCCAAATAAAAAAAAAAGGTGTTTGGGCGAAAGAAATGATGTAAATGATGAATGAGTTTGTGGTTTCATTTTAACTCTTAATTATTTGAGCTTTAAATCTGAATCTGATTTTTGATGGAAATTAATGAGAATAAGATTTGTTTTTTTCTTATGGCTCCTTGCTTCTCTTACTAGGAAAGATTTTTCTTTTGTAGCAAAATGGGAGTTGTAGGTTTGGCAAAATGTAATTAATGAAATGTTTTCAATGGTTTGAGAGAAACCGAGCTAGTAGGAATGTTGAAGATGTTATTTTAAGAAGCTCATAAAACTCTTGTGTTGTCTTATTCAACTCATATTTTTTTTTCATTTTATGTTTGTACAATGGAGTTGAACCTTCCTAACTTTGTTATTTGTAATAAATGACTACATGCTCTTTAAATCCTTATGATTAGTTATAGGAGTGTAGCATACGAACCACATTTTGCCGGGATGTTGGCCTGAAACTGCCTACAAGAAATTGAATTGTAGATCGTTAAAGGCTAGCATTTTCACGTCAAAGTTTGGGACTATCCTGGACCCACTCCTAAAAATTGTAGCTCAAAAGCTATTAATTTTTTAAAGACTCGTTTACTGAGAAAAATTAAAATGTTTAAGTTGCATCGTTAGTGACAATTGCTTTAGAAGCTTGTGTATGCGTGTACGAATATGTATTTGCTCGTGCGTGTGCGTTTGCGTGTATGTTCATATGCGTGTACGCATGTTGGTGGTACGAATATATGCAAGAAAAATTTTTCATTTGTAAATGAAAAGGTGTAAGGAAGTTTTCTTTCAAACAATTCAAAAATTTTCAAATACAATTTTGTTTCAATTTAATGTTATTCTAGTCAGCTGATCAACTTAGTCACAAAAGTATTTTAAGGCCAGTATATATATATATATATATATATATATATATATATATATATATATATATATATATATATATATATATATATATATATATATATATATATATATATATATATATATATATATATATATATATATATATATATACTTATTAAGGAATTCTTTATAAAGCATTCGAAAACTTAAAGATTCACAGTATATATATATATATATATATATATATATATATATATATATATATATATATATATATATATATATATATATATATATATATATATATATATATATATATATATATATATATATATATATATATATATATATATATATATATATATATAATTCCTAAATTACAAATAAATGCACTGAAATTGTGGCATGATTGTTATTTATTATTATTATTATTATATATTATTATTATTATTATTATTATTGTAAAAATTAAAATTTTTTATTAATAATTAATATTTTAAATTTAAAATATTTTTTTTTAAATTAAAAAATTATTATTATTATTATATATAATATATATATTATATATATATATATATATATATATATATATATATATATATATATATATATATATATATATATATATATATATATATATATATATATATATATATATATATATATATATATATTATTTTTAATAAAATGTATTAATTTTAATTTCTATTTCCCTGCCCCTATTTTTTTTTTTTTTTTTTTTTTTTTTTTTTTTTTTTTTTTGACTTGAATGTTTTTTATATGAAACAATTTAATTTTTCCCAAAATCTGGATGTTTCTTAGTATTTATGACGTCATTACTTACGTTATGATGAATGATGACGTAATAGATTTTGAAGCATGTAATTGGTTGATGAAGCTAAATTAAGAAGATGAAGAAATAGTAAAGAAGAAATTCTGCATCATTGCTTATTGCAAAAGTTATTGAAAAATTTTGGATTTATATTTTATAAGTGATGATATATATATATAATATTTGTGGTGTTGGTAGTGATAGATAAACGACCATTTTATGTCATTTTATGAGGTGAGTGAAGAGAATTGCATGATAATTGGGGCTCAGGCTCTGTTATGCATGCTTTCGCATAGACCAATGAACATCTTGCTTCAACAGATAACTTATGTTCAAGCATGTATTTACTAATTCAATGGAAATTAGGCACGAGGTTGAAGCTCTCGGTGAAATAGCATGGTTTTTTTTTTTTTTTTTTTTTTAATAGATTTATTACTTGTAATTTAATGGTGGCACTAATAAATTTTTTTTTCATTTAAAGTGGTTTCTCCCTTTTATATTTTTCTTCGAGATTTTAAATACTAACATACTAATAAATTTGGTGTTATCATCATTATAATTATTATTATTATTATTATTATTACATTTATTTTTTGTGACTTTTGTGAAAATATTTTCTTTTTTTACTTTTAAGTCAATTATAAAATTTTTATTATCATTACTATTTTGTAAGCATTTAAAACCTCTGTACAGAAATGAATTTTGAGTCTGGAGTCAAGCTTAGTAGATTGGCTTCATTGATTAATTAAAATGAGTTTGAAGGCTCAGATGTGTGTGTAGAAATAGGACTCCGTAGTAAGGTGAACCTATTGATATGGGATTAACCCAAGCACCGCCGAGTCACAAATGAACTAGAAATGACCAATGTCCTATAGAACCTAGAAAGTCCTAGATGGTTGGCGTATAAATAAAAGAAAAAAATCCCTAGTGAAATGCCGCAATAGATTCGCAGGCGTTTTTATTTTAGTTCGGTGTTGTACATAAGCTACAAATTGTAGTTTTAGTTTTTAGGAAGAAAAAACTATACTTTTAATACTATAGGCATTATGTGTTAGTTTTAAGTTTGTAGTATATATATATATATATATATATATATATATATATATATATATATATATATATATATATATATATATTATATATATATATATATAATAATATAAAAAAATTAATATATAATTTATATTATTATTATTATTATTATTATTATTATTATTATTATTATTATTATTATTATTATTATTATTACTGTTATTATATTGGATTTAAACATTGAACTTTTTCCCCTCGAAAAAAAGTTACGTAATTTTAAGTAACATTATTGTTATTATTATTATATTGGAATTAAACATTAAACTTTTTTCCAAAAATAAAAGTATAAAGTAATTTTAAGTATCATTATTATTATTATTGTTATTAAAGTTTGTATTTTGAGAAACGTTAATTTGAAGTTGATCTTTTTTTCAGATTGACTGAAACTGCAAGACTTCTTAAGAATGTCTTTAGAAGGACCACAACAAGAGTCAACTTGGAAGTAGAATTGGCTCGTAAGTTCTCTTTTATTTATTTTTTATTTTATTAATTGGATTTGATTTCAAACTTTATGAATCGGAAGAATAATATTGATTCTACTTGCTCACTTTTATTTTAAGTTGGAAATTATACGTTTATTATTATTATTATTATTATTATTATAACACTGGTCAACAGTGAAAATCTTTCTGACATGAAAATAGCTATTTCTTATTCATTTCATCATGCAAAAAACGAAAATGACATTAAAAACTTTGAGTTAACTCTTGGTTCTCAGATTTAGCCCATTTAAGTTATATATATATATATATATATATATATATATATATATATATATATATATATATATATATATATATATATATATATATATATATATATATATATATATATATATATATATATATATATATATATATATATATATATATATATATATATATATATATATATATATATATATATATATATATATATATATATATATATATATATATATATATATATATATATATATATATATATATATTGTGTGTGGACGTAGGAAACCCCAGGCTAGCCCGTTGTAGTGCCTCCTTCTTTCCAGCCACCTCTATTCTGTGGAACTCTACCATCATCTATTTTTCCTCCTGTATTTAATCTTCCTCTCTTCAAGGCTTCCGTCTGTGCCCACCTGAGGGTTGTACGTTAGGTGTGTGTGTCTAAAGGAATTTTCTCCTTATGTGTGTGCCCCCTCCTTGAAAAGGGCTCTGCCCGTGAGTGGTGGCGTTCTGTAAATATATATATATATATATATATATATATATATATATATATATATATATATATATATATATATATATATATATATATATATATATATATATATATATATATATATATATATATATATATATATATATATACTTCAAATACTCATGTAAAAATTTATGTCAAAAAGTAACAAGAAAATTGTTACTTCAATGTATTAAAATTATATTCGGAGAGTTAAAAATATTTGTAAATATTTATGTCAAAATATATGCTCGCAAGTTCTTGCATAAATCTTTCACCAAACGGATAATTCCTCATTGTAACCAATTGAAAGACATTAAATTCAAGACTGGAACTGAAGATCACATAAGCAGAAGTAAAAAGAGATCCGAAAACCAAAAACAGAAAGAAAGAACAACCACCAAGCTACGAGGCAAAAGACTCGAGTTCATTCTGCAGGAATTGGAATCGCGACAACATTGCTCTTCAATACAAGCAAGGTAAGACCAAGACGCGAAGAAAATTAGGAATAAGATAATTGAATATTTGCAAATGCGTAAATAAATATAGAAAAAAAAAAAAAAAAATATATAATATATATATATATATATATATATATATATATATATATATATATATATATATATATATATATATATATATATATATATATATATATATATATATATATATATATATATATATATATATATATATATATATATATATATAATTTGTTTTGTGATTTCAGGTTTGATTTCAGGATGCCACGTAACTGTAAAAACTCCTCTGACAATTTTTGTTTTGTTTGTGGTGAGGGGACATTTTCTGCCCAAAAATGTCGAATTACGTCAACCATAAAGACAGCATGTCACCACTATTTTGGTATTCAGTTAGGGGATCAGGGCAAACCTGGGCACCGCATATTGTCTGCAATTCATGTAATATGAAACTACGTGGATGGTTGAACAAAAAAGTACATTCAATGTCATTTGTTTTCCCAATGATTTGGAGAGAGCCTTCAATTTACGTAAACGATTGTTATTTCTGCATGATACCTTCCCTACAGCATGGCATGTCAAGAAAAAAAAAGGTGTCGAATACCCCAACATCCCGTCAGCCATTTGACCAGTACCATATGGAGATAGTCTACCTGTACCACTTCCTCCAGAAGAGTATACTTAGCAGTCAGATGTAGAGGAGAAGATTGTGGAAGGAAGAAATCACCGCCTCCTTCATCATCACTGGATCCTGATTTTATGCCAGAAACTGAACTATCGAGTGAGCCACAAAGGTTTAGTCATGCTGAACTAAATGATTTAATTCGAGACTTGGACCTATCTAAAGACAAAGCAGAGATTCTGGCATC
>SEYY01001760.1:10000-12500 GCA_009176605.1 Armadillidium nasatum | reverse complement strand
TCCTAAAAAAGCTCTCACAAATTTTGAGCTTTCAATTAAATTAAAAGTGTTTATTGGTGAATGAGTTCGTAATTTTGTTGTTGTTGTTGCTGTTTTCATAAGGGAAATAGAGAAAGGAGATTGAAACTCTTAAGCATGTTACATATTATTATTAGAGGTGTATTTCTTCTTTCATTTTAGCAATATTTTTTTCCACCAAAACTATAAATTTGCTGATTATTATTATTATTGAGGTGATATGTCTGTTGACATGGTATCATGCTTGCTTTTTGCATTGTCAATCATACTCCTAAGGTTTTTATATAATACTACAAATTCTTTTTTTGTATACCTAAAAAGATGGTTTCAGTGAATATATAGCGCAAAAGTTCACAATTGGTTTCTAAAATGTATTGCTTTCAACTAAAGTGATTCGATACTGATAAATGGAAAGAGAGATGCCGCAAAGTGTTGCAGTTATTAAAAGTTCATATGAACTCATATTAATTATGGGGTATTAATGTATATATAAAGAGTGGAAAGGTAGTAGTGCTTCTATTACAAATGATAAAGAGGGTAAAAGATTCAAATAAAAATTGGCTTATTGTCTTCGTTTTTATGATTGTTAAAGGGATTAAATTATAAAAGTATTTACCAATGTATTCTTTGGCCTTTCTGCAAAGCTAAGAAGCACTATTCAAACGTGAAACTACATTACTTTATGAAATAAAGTGAGATATGAAGACTGGATCATCTTTGTTGAAAAATTTTAAACTTCGTAACAGTGGAATGTATATTAAGAATGTTGTTTTTTGTTATGTTTGCCATATTTCCAATAGATATCTTGTTCCTTATGAACATAAAACCAAAAAGAAAAATATTAACTTCAGACACATAAGAGGGTAAAAGTTAATAAGTTTCTTATATGTTTTGCTCACAAAGTTTCAAGTTTTATCACCTTAAATTAAGAATCTTGAAGCTTGTTAATAGTTAAAGATTTTTAAACACGTATCATTTAGTAAACCTGTAATAATAGTACCCAAATTGATAATGACTAGTAAAATCTTTGTTTTCCTTTTGAGTTATTTTTTTCAAATTTAAAAGGTTTGATTAGAATTGGGAAGTGATAACCTTATATCTTATTTTGGGGTAATGAAGAGGTAGAAGTAATTATTTTCCAAGAATAATACAAAATAGTTACAGTCCTTTGGAATAATTCATACTCAGAAGTTCACAAGTAGTTTTTTATGATCACTGAAATAATTGTAAGATGAGTATAGAAGTATACTTTTAAAGAAGATGTTGCGATATTGATAGCCAACTTCGAATGCCAAACTGGTTTAAAAATAATAAAAGATGATAACCTCGTCCGTTTTTGTACATTTTTCTTACATTATTTTACTTTTTATATATCATGATCTGATTGAGCTCTTGAAACCTCTAAAATTTTCTTCTAATTAAGTAAATCTGTTAATAACGAAATGATGACTCTTAATAATAAAACTTTTATCTGTTTAGTATAGCTGCTTGTGAAAATAAGAATTCAGCATCATTGAAGTATACAAAAACTAAAACCTGAACTGTTGCTAATGAGATCGGGAAAGTCAAAAGTTTTGTTCTATTTAACTTGTGTTAAGAACTGTACATAAATAATACATTAAATTAAAATGAATATAGAAATTTTTTTTATTACTATGTTAAAATAAGGGGAAAAGGGTTCAAAGCGTTCCATAAATTTCCAATGTCCATTTATAACTTTTGTTTTTAATATATCATACCACAATCTTTCCTTAAACCTTATAATACACACCTACACTTATTTGCACAAAATTTAGCTCTTTCCACTGGTGCTCTAGTGTGGTATTGTGATTTCAAATTTTTTCGCACAGTATAATATTTTCGGTGAAGGCCTATCATCACGCATATCTGTACAAGCTTGGTGGGAAGGAGGCAGTTTTATATTATATTGTTGATTTGAGATGGCAATTATTTTTATCCTTTTGATTGACTTTATAAAAATAAATTTCTATTGACAGATGGCTTTGCATTTTCTCAAGAAGAACATGGAGTCATGCGTCAGTCCGAAGTGATTAGAGCCTATGATACCACCAGACCCAAACCAGGAGGAATGTAAATTTGCTTCCTCAATCTTACCTATAAAGTGGATCGCATCGCACCAGAGGTTCCTCAGTATTCAGTCTTGGTGTCAATTTCTTGCATAAGACGTCAAAATCAGCTGTATAAATAACATCGGAAGCAAACACCGAGGTTGAAACTGTATTTTTAAGTTTATATATATATATATATTATATATATATATATATATATATATATATATATATATATATATATATATATATATATATATATATATATATATATATATATATAATATATATATATATATATATATATGAGAGAGAGAAACACTAATATGAAAAATGTTTAAATGTTAATTAAGATATTGGAAAGAAGGAACAAAAAAATTTGAATCATTAAAAAGATTAAATTCTTTTATTAA
>SEYY01001760.1:0-5000 GCA_009176605.1 Armadillidium nasatum | reverse complement strand
ACTAGGAAGCAAAATGTAAAAACCTTAAATAGTTCTATCTTCCAAAGCAAAATGTAATGATTTTCCAATAACCTCCCAAGAACAAGAATTTAAATTTTCAATTTAAATTAAGGGAAAATCCAAAGTTAGATTAATAAGAAGTTAAGACCAATCATTAAAACATGCTATTTATTCTAGCATGCATTTCTACAAAGTTAAATTCAAAAATCATATTTAAAAGTTAAAATAAGCCTACATCTACCTTACAACTAAATACTACAATGTTAATTTTAAATCAAAATCTCTACATTGCTAAAATAATCCTACATATCCTTAAAACTAAATACTACAAACTAACTTAAAGCTAAAGGAGATAGTCAATTCATAATCATCCAGTCCCTCCTTCAGGAATTTTAAGACAGTTGATGAGTCTTTGTTTTAAGTCTATAAGATGTGTTTCCCTCATCATTGTAGCATTTAAAACAACAAAATCAAAACAAGGAAACTTAGAAATTCTACAATGATGGAAAGTAAATTCATCGCACACAAATTTCCAATTCAAATTTAAAATAGGCAACTAGCCTGCACCATATCAAACAAAGCAAAGCACACTTGTAATGAATAATATCCACTACTGTAGCAAACCAAAATTTAAAAATATAAAAAATCACTTGGATAAATTCTAAGGTGTAGAAAATTCTGCTGGCAAAATTTTAAAGTAATAAAGCATGAGGAGAGGATCAGTCTCCCAATAAAATTTTAATATTACTAGGTAATTATCTAATATAAAGAAAATTGGCAATATCCCAAAGGGGCATCATATTTTGATCAATTTCAAAGCAAACCATATTAATAAATCTTTCAATTTTGAAAGGAGATAAAGGTTGTAACACATTTACTTTCATAAAAGCATTTAATAATTAATTGAACAAAATCTTTAAAGACATGCAAATCAAGCAGTGAGTTAATACTATGTCCCAGTTTTAAATTACCAAAGCTCATTTTTAAACCAAATACTTCAAATTTAATATCAAAAGCACCAAGAAAGCAAAATTTTTCATTGGGAGAAACTAAATCTTTTACATCAGAACAAGCATTATGCAGAGAACTTAAATTTATATGAGGTTCTGCAATTTTAGGGCTAGTTACATAAGGTGACCATCCGTCCCAAATTTTTCGGGACAGTCCCGATTTTTTTTGAGACGGATATTTGTTCCGATTTTTAGATTTGGCAAAAATTATTTATTCAACCAGTCAGCCAGACAGCAGAAAAAGGCAGTGACACACCGCTATACAACCAGAGGGCGCGTCGCATGGGAGCAGAAGGCAAAAATGTTTTTTTTTTTTTTTTTTTTCTTGTAGAATGTCCTTAACTAATAAACCATATGACTTGTTTTCGAAAACAACCTTCGTATTTCTACTTTATATTAAAAATTCTCCTCCTTTATACATCCCTTAAAACCCTTACGGGCAGTGTATTTGGAGGAGGGGGGGGGGGCAATGTTCAAAAGCGTCCCGAATTTTGGCCAGAAAAATATGGTCACCTTAGGCTAGTATTACAGCTTTGCTCAGATCTAGTATCTAAATGCATTAGTATTGGTACTTTATCAACATATCATCAAATTTACAATTCAAGCTACTATCAATATCACTATCTACAATTTCACCTATCAAAATGGGAGTTTCTTTGGTATTTACCAACAAATTTAAATTAAGCATAGACCTATCACTATTGTAAATATCAAATTTACTATTATAATCACTATCCTCAATGGGACTGACAGAACTAAAATAAACAGATTGTTGAAGAAAATATTGTTTATTCATTATTTTTATAGAGCAATTTTTTTTTATTTAGCTACTATGTATCATGTAAAGAATAATCTGGCAACTTGGCCATCCTCTTTTTGTAGTTACTAAACAATTGTATGTAACATAGACTGTGATATTTTTTTCCTTTTCTCTAAGTAAACATGTTTTATTACAAAAGTGTTTTATTTACTTCAAATGGGTTGTTAATTAAACTAAACTAAAAAGATTTACTTTAACATGGCAGCAGTCCGTAGTTAGAAGTTAGTTTCTTATTAGCAAGCCCAGTTTGAAGTATGATAAAGAGAATGGAAGATTTAGGCCTAGTACACAAAATTGAACCTCTTAATGGCAAAAGAAATTGGGATGATTGGAAATATCTTATACAGATAAAGTTGAGTGGTATTCCAGATGCAACAGAAGCAATCAATGGAAAATTAGAAAAACCACAAGAACCCAGAAGTACAGCCACAGTTGAAGAGAGAAATGTGTACAGAAAGAAATTAGAAAAATTCAACAAAACACAATCAGATGTAATGTTTTTGTTAGTTTCAACCCTTAGCCAAAATGTTAGAGCTCAGATAAGAAATCTGATGAAGGCAGATGAAGTATGGAAGGAACTTCATAATCTCTTTGCTGGTGTTGAGGAGAACAAAGTCTATGATATTTGTTCAAATTTCTTTGCACACAAATGGAATGAGAAATTGGATATGGCTGGTAATTTATCTTCAATAAGACAGCTTTGGAGTAGTCTTCAAGAGAAGAAGGAAAGTGCATTACCACAGATATTTCTTATTTGCAAAATTTTTGAAATTCTACCAAAAGAATATTCAAACTTTCAAACTACTTGGCTTATGGTGCATAATAATAATAAAGAAAGAAACATAGATAATTTGGTAAATTGGCTATGCACAGAAGCAAATAAAATGGCATCAAAGGCTGAATTAGTAAATCATGAAGCTCTTGTGATGATAAAGAAAAATCATAGAGAAAGCAAAACAATGGATAAATGTCAGAAATATCCATGCCATTATTGCCACAAAAAAGGTCACTGGATCCAAGATTGCAGAAAATGGATTGCAGATGGTAAACCAGAAAAGCAAACAAAGTCAGAAAGAAGAGTAAAGCCTGGAAATATGAGTAATCTGAAAAATAATACAGAAAATAATGTTTTTACGCTAGCTGTAGATGATACAGTATTTATTTCTGAAGAAGATGATAAAGAAAATTGGCATTTTGATAATGGAGCTACAAAACATATAACAAATGAGCGAAGTTACTTTAAAACTTATAATGAGTTTAATAATATCGTCAAAGTTAAGTCAGCAAATGGTCAAGAAGCAAATGTATTAGGACATGGATTAATTGAGGTAAAATCATTAGTAAATGGAAAAATATCTTAATTATTTTTGAATGATGTTTGGCATGTTCCTGATATTAAGGAAAATTTATTCTCAGTATTAGCAGCACATGATAAACATCCATGTAGCAAATTTATTTCTGGACCTACCAAATGTAGTTTTATGGTAGATGAAAAAAACTATTTTTGTGGCTATCGTAGACCAAATGAAGGCCTATTCAAAGTTACAATGAAAGCAGAAATTTCACCACCAGAAGTAAATGTCCTAGAAGAAAAGGATAAGCTGCAGCTATATCATGAAAGAATGGGACATCAGGATAGACGACACATAAGAAACTTGATCAAAAGAGAGCTAAACATTGAAACTTGCCTTGATGACAAAAATTGTTCAGGATGTATAAATGGAAAAATGCATCGTCAGAAGTTTGGTAAAAGGCCAACAGCTCGAAAAACAGGAGAATTGTTATATACAGATGTATGTGGACCATTTCAAGAGACATCTTATTCAGGTTATAGATATTTTGTATGCTTCAAAGATGATTTTTCAGAAATGAGATTTGTATATTTTATTAAAAGGGGAGGGTTCGGTTTAAAAAAATTTTTTTTATTATTTGACCGGTTTGGGTGAAATTTTCTGTGTATATAGCTTTTTTCCCGGTGAAAAAAGCTTCATTTTTAGTGTTTTTATGAGTCTATAACGGTTTCAAAGTTATTAGTGGTCATAACTCAAAAAAAAAAAAAAGAAATAGCGGGAAAAAAATATTTTTCCACATGAGATGAAAATTGGCCTGAGCCATCTTAGCCAAAATCTCTTTAATTCGCTGCAAGCGATTTTTGATATCACGTTCAAAAAAAGAGGTATAATCAGTCAAATTTTTTTTTGAAAAATTTGTTACCCTTTCGGAGAAAAAAATTATTTAAAAAAAATTCTCTTCAGGAATTTTGATTAAATTTGGACATTGTTTAGAGGAGAGATAGGTCTACAACATCTATTTAGAGCATTAATAAATGCTATTTGTTTGAAGGAAGGTATAGCCTCTCAAACTTTTGAAATTTTCTAAAAATGGACCTTTTTTGAGAGGTCATATCTCGAAAAAACAAATCAGATCGAGCAAAGTATAGAGAGAAATTTGTAGAACTATCACTCTTCTATAAGACTGTCAAATTTTATATACGTAGTAGTTATACTTTTTTTTAAAAAAATATTTTTTTACGGAAAGGTGGATTTTTTTTTTTTCAAAACATAATTTTTTCGATAGTGGGTCAGTCTTGGGCTAATATCATTTTTGTATAACTCTGATAGCAAAAGTCTTTTAAAAGTTTTTGTAGCCAATGGAATTAGAAACACACCCTCCAAATTTCAGACCAAAAATATGTTTTATGTGGTTTCACCATAGATTTAAATTTGAAAAAATATTCGGAAATAACTGCTAAACATTAAATCCCTCGTAAAAACGTTAGGAATCGAGTTTTTTCGTCGGGAAAAAAGCTATATATACTGAAATTTTCAGGAGAATCGGATGAAAAAAAATTTTTTTTTTAAAATGCGTCCCTGCCCATTTTTACATCTAACCCACCCCTTTTTTTAAAGAAAAATCAGAAGTTATTGAAAAGCTTGTGGCGGCTCCAACGCTGCCGTCAAGGTTAAATATCTCTAGATAATTTAGAGACTTTTCTCAGCGCATAGCGTGTTCCTTCTTTTTCACCAGCGAGCAAAGCGAGTAGCGAACCACGTTGTTTCTTTTTCGTGGCAACCATCTTGGTATAAGACGTCTTTCTTCACGCTCCTCGACCTTCTCATAGGGCTCGGCAATTTTTCTTGTGTTGAGAATAATACAATTATTTCTTTTTG
>SEYY01001759.1:97500-118091 GCA_009176605.1 Armadillidium nasatum | reverse complement strand
GCAGGCAGATAAGGCTAACGGTTTTTTTCTGCAAATAAGAGCGATGTTGAAATCTCAGAGACCTTCCTGACCTTTTTTGGACTGTTCAAAAACTCGAACAGACCATTTTTCCCCCATATTCGAACCAGATTTCAGTCGAATTGCACCTCAAAAAAAGGTCAGGAATGATTATTAGAAGGACGTAATAATCCCGAAAGCTAAGGCGACTTCCTGACACCTATTTTTTGGGGTTTACAGGGCTAAGAGGGGCCAGGGGCCCTTTCTCCCGACGACAGTTAATCATATTTCGATAGGTTGAACCCCTAAAAACGGTGTCAGAAAAAAAAGCGTGAAGTTAATTTTTTTTTTTTTTTTTTTTTTTTTTTTTTTTTTTTTTTTTTTTTTTTACAGAACGCCACCGCTCACGGGCAGAGCCCTTTTCAAGGAGGGGGCACGCACACATGGAGAAGATTCATTTAAACACACACACCTAACGCACAGCCCTCAGGTGGGCGCAGACGGAAGCCTTGAAGAGTGGAAGATTAAATACAGGAGGAAAAATAGATGAAGGTAGAGAGTTCCACAGAATAGAGGTGGCTGGAAAGAAAGAGGTACCACAACAGGCTAGCCTGGGATTCCCTACGTCCACACAAAATTGGTGAGAAAGCAGGGCACCCCTTGTGCAACGAGGACGACGCAATGGTGGAGGAATGCGAAGAGGCCAATTCCCTCGAGCACCTGCCATTGTAGTACCTGTAGAAAAGAGATAGCGCGCCAACGTCACGTCGCAGAGACAGAGGGTCAAGAGAGTTTGAAAGTAGGGGACAGTTAATTAATCTTTTAGCTTTTGACTCAACCCATCCAGAAGAAAGGAGGAGCCGGAGCCCCTCCAAATGTGAGAACAGTACTCCATACAAGGGCAAATAAGACCCTTATATTTGGAGTAACTGTTCAGAAGAAAAAAAATTCTCGCAATCTGAACAGAACTCCCAGCTTCTTAGAGGCCGCTTTAGCAACCATTGTGATATGTGGTTTCCAAGATAGTTGTTTATGTTTAGACCAAGAATGTTAATGTTATTTACAGGTGAGACGGGAGAGCCATCGAAGAGGATAGGAAAGTTAAGAGGTGTTTTTGAGAGGGAGATGTGAAGAAGTTGAGTTTTTAAAGAGTTGAATTTCACAAGGTTGCTATGACCCCACCGGGAAATCCCATCCAGATCGGCAAGAATAGAATCGGAAAGTTGAAGACGAGAAGCAACTCTAGAAGCAAAAGAGGAGCAGATTTTAAATGAGTAGAAGGAATGTAGAGTTGAATCATCAGCGGAATGATTTACAATTGCAAATCAAAATCCCGTTAGGCTTATCTGTATGCGGATCTCGATGCCTACATATATATATATATATATATATATATATATATAATATATATATATATATATATATATATATATATATATATATATATATATATATATATATATATATATATATATATATATATATATATATATATATATATATATATATATATATATATATATATATATATATATATATATATATATATATATATATATATATATATATATATATATATATATAGTAGGGAAGGAAATCTAGGTCTAAAACTAACGAGAGAAAAGATATTAGAACTTAAATTCCCCGAAACTTCAAGTTTAAAAGTGACGTGGTGAATGGGTGTGAAGAGAATAGAAAAAATAAATATATATTTATTAATGACTTAAGATTAGAAAAAAACACTCGACGAAATGAATACAAGCGTAAAATTGTGGGCAAACAGATTGTGGAAGGATGAATTGGTGTGGATGATCGAGTAACACTATTCACCTCTCAGGTGAAGGAAGTTTGAGTTAGAAGAGAATATTTTATTTCTTTGTTGTCCAAGTGCTTTCTTTATGCGTCAGAATTTCAATCCATTTAGTGTTTTTATTATTATTATTATTTTATTTTATTTTTTTATTTTTATTTATTTTTTTGTTCTGAAGGTGCGTCAATGTCAGAGGCTGAAATTTAAGGCAGACTTTCGATGAAATTCATGTTCGCAAAAAGCATTTGTCGAAATTGTTCAATATTCTCGTTAGTGGTCGAGGATGATGTGCGTTCTACTTCCTCTTCGTGCTTGACGTTTGTCGGCCATTTATGAACTTCACGATCTACTCATGCACACTCTTACACTGTAAAACACTGCCCCCGTATTTCATTGAGAGTCTGAGATGAATTTCATTCAGCCTCTGACACACCCTCAAACTACTGAAATCGGATCATTGATCTCTTTTTCTTCCTTGGTGCACACTGGTAACGACCCGACCATGTTTACGACTAACACCAACGAGAACACTGGAACGATCAGAGTCAAATCTGAGTCAGGAGTACCACTTTTCAGCGTGCGAGAGTTCAACACAGTGTTAGCAACCTGACGAAAATTATGACGAAAATGCGGATAATTTTTGAGTTCTCATATATATATATATATATATATATATATATATATATATATATATATATATATATATATATATATATATATATATATATATATATATATATATATATATATATATATATATATATATATATATATATATGACTTTTTTAAACGTTTTTTTTTGCCCCCCCAAAAAAAAAAATTTTTTTTTTTGAAACTTGCCATTTTAAGACCATTTTCCAATATATATATATATATATATATATATATATATATATATATATATATATATATATATATATATATATATATATATATATATATATATATATATATATATATATATATATATATATATATATATATATATATATATATGAACAAATAAAAATTTTGAGAAAGCTTGGAACTCGATATTCGATTAAAAATTTTAGATTCAGATTGAAAAAAAAAGATAGAATAAGAATTTTATATTGTTCCATTTCAGAATATCTCCTTACTATATACAATAATAATAATAATAATAATAATAATAATAATAATAATAATAATAATAATAATAATAATAATAATAATAATAATAGGTTTACAAATCGATAAAAACTGAAATAATAATAATAATACTTAATAATAGGCTTACATATCGATAAAAACTAAAATACACTGAGAGGGGTTGCCCCCCTCCCGGTGAGGGACTCCATACCCCACCTGCCATGCTTTTATTGTATAGCAGTAGATAATACTGGGTCATATTTTAGTGAAAAAAATTTAAAACTTCAAATAGGTCTAAAAAAAAATGGAAAAAGGAAAAAATATATTTCCTGATATTGAGTATGAGCTATTTATATAAGACGGATACATTATTACAGATTTAAAAGACTTTAATAAAGTCTTGAAAAAATAGAAGTTTTTTAAAAAATGTAAAAATTTTTCTTAAGGTATATTTTTTTTTATACTGAAGTGAGCATATGACGACATTAAAAGATATCATTTTAAGCACATGAAAATTTACAAAAAAAAGAGAAGAGAACCTTGAGTAATAATGAAAATAATGTAAAAAAAAAAAAAAAAAAAAAAAAAAAAAAAAAAAAAACCTCTCAGACTATTTCTATATAGAAAATTAATGTCTGCTATTGGACTCGAACCAGCGACCTTTAAGATGGTAGTCTTTTGCGTTATCCACTAGGCCACGGCGATATATAAAAAAAATCGCTTTGGAACTTGCTCACAACATTCAGTCGCAACGTCAAATTCCAAAGGACCTCCCCGACCGCAACTCGGGCAAAGGGCAACGAGGTCAAAGGTTGAATCCATTATTCGCAGACAGTTATATAATTAGAGTTTTTTAGTCTTCTAAAACTCTCACATACTATTTCTATATAGAAAATTAATGTCTGCTATTGGACTGTGAGAGTTTTAGCAGACTAAAAAACTCTATTATATAACTGTCTGCGAATAATGGATTCAACCTATTTAAACTCTCGGACCTTGTGAACCAAATCAAGTCGGTGACTTACTCCTTCACCAGAGGTCCTAATTCTGAACATATGATGGGAAAGCAAACGAAATTGTATACAATCTTTCCGAACATCTTCTTGGCAGTGTGTTCTTCCAACAATTTAATTAAATTTTGATAAAAGAGTGCTCAAGTGTTTGTGGGTGTGTAAGACTGCTTGGTATGTGAAGAAGATGCCTAATGGGCATTTCTGCAAGCATTCCAATTTATGGTCTAGACTGCAGCGGTTCCCAACCTGGGGTACGCGTACCCCTGGGGGTACGCCTGCTTTCAATATAGATTGCAAGCTATATATATATATATATATATATATATATATATATATATATATATATATATATATATATATATATATATATATATATATATATATATAGTGTGTACGAAGGGGTACGGAGCATTATGAAGGGGTACGCAAGGAAAAAAAGGTTGGGAACCGCTGGTCTAGAGTATAATTTTAATATCCTTTGTTTAAGAAATTGAGGAGCCAAGGGAACGAACCATTGGACAAAGGGTTAAAGAAAACTGTTCCTGCCCAACCTAACACACTATTTGACCAATTGGGTGAAAATGCATAATTTTAGGAGGCAACTATTGTGCTTTCCCTGTTCATGGAAAAATTAAGAAAATAAATACACTTCAATTTTCGCAGAAGAAAAAACACCAGCTCAAAATTATAACTTCCTGATGCCATTTTTGGGGAGTTCACGGGGCCCCGCGGGGGCCCCTTTCCCCAGACTTGAGGCCAATTTCAATGGGTTGAACCCCCCAAAATGGTGTCAGGAAAGAGCGTGAGGTCAATCTAAGCGGAGTGATTTGCATTGCAAATTTTCGCAGAAGAAAAAACAAAATTGCTCAAAAAAAAAAAAAAAAAAAAAAAAAAAAAAAAAAATAATAAAAAATTAATAATTATTATTATTATTATTATTATTATTATTATTATTATTATTATTATTATTATATTATAATAAACTATTTGTTATCGTTTTAATATATATATATATATATATATATATATATATATATATATATATATATATATATATATATATATATATATATATATATATATATATATATATATATATATATATATATATATATATATATATATATATATATATATATATATATATTGGTCAGACTGCACTTTAGCATCCTTAAATATCTCAAAAACTACTAACCGTACATTAAAAAGGATTATATTTTTGAAATCCTTGGGTAATTTGCAGTAAGAAAACTATAAAAAAATGTTTAAAAAATTTAAAAAAAAATTATATAAAAATGTACGATCGATAAGTTGAAAATTAAAATGAAGGCCATGTAAAAAAAAACGAACATTTGTCTACGGAGGGGCTCTGTCCCCCGTACCCCCCGACCCGTGAGTGATGATGATATTGTCGACTACTTTTCTTGTAAAAGATTTAGGGTACTTCCCATGTTTTCCAATTTCTAAAAAATTAAAAAATGATATTGCCAGACGTAAGATTCTTACGAGGCTTATAAAAAAAATTTACTTACGTAATAAAATTATTATAAGAATTTATTTTTATTTCCCAATTTTTCTTACCTAAAATTCGATAAAGATTTCAAAAATATAATCCTTTTTAATGTAAGATTAGTAGTTTTTGAGATATTTAAGGATGCTAAAGTGCAGTCTGGCCATATATATATATATATATATATATATATATATATATATATATATATATATATATATATATATATATATATATATATATATATATATATATATATATATATATATATGGCCAGAGTTTACATTAGCGGCCATGCATAACTCAAAAACTACTAATCTTACATTAAAAATGATTATATTTTTGAAATCCTTGTCGAATTTTTGGTAAGAAAAATTGGGAAATAAAAAAAATTCTTATAATAAATTTATTACGTAAGTAAGGTTTACTTTTTTTAAGCCTCGCAAGAATCTTACGTCTGGCAATATCATTTTTAATTTTTTTTTTTAGAAATTGGAAAACATGGGAAATACCCCAAATCGTCGAGAGGAAAAGTAGTTGACAATATCATCATCACTCACGGGTCGGGCGGTACAGGGGACAGAGCCCCCAGTAGACAAATGTTCGGTTTTTTTACATGCCCTACTTTTTTATTATCAACTTATCGTACATTTTTATGTATTTTTTATTTTTATTTTTTTAAACATTTTTTTATAGTTTTCTTACTGCAAATTACCCAGGGATTTCAAAAATATAATCCTTGGCTTAGGTGTAGATTGTTTCTGACTTTCGATATTTTTTATATCGATATTTTTTTATGTCGATATTTTATTTTAATCGATACTTTTATAGCTATGATTAGCCCTAGGCTACTATGTCGTGCAAACGTACTTGTGTACGTTAGGTCTCTTTTACGGCAAATTCTTGTGTAGGTTAGGCCTCTTTTTACGGTAATTTCGGTAGTTCAGGTTATGATAAGTCGAATTAGGTTCTGCTAGAAAAGTAAGTAATAATATTTGTTTGTATGTCTAGTGTAATAGGGACGTAGACCTCTAATTCTTGGCAAAGTTCTTGTTTATTTACGTTAGGCCTCTCCGATATTTTCGATTATCGATATTTTCGGACAATCGAAAGTCAGAAACAATCTACACCTTTACCATAATCCTTTTTAATATATGCTTAGTAGTTTTTGAGTTATGCATAGCCGCTAATGTAAACTCTGACATATATATATATATATATATATATATATATATATATATATATATATATATATATATATATATATATATATATATATATATATATATATATATATATATATATATATATATATATATATATTATATATATATATAACTTTTACACCAAATTTAAGTTTGTTACGTCATCAAAATTGTTGTTTGTAAAAAAAAAAAAACCCATTTTTTTTAAAATTTATTTTCAAACATTTTATACTTTCCTTAACTAAATTTCGACAAAGATTCCAAAAATGTTATCCTTTTTAAACGTACGTTTAGTAGTTTTTGAAATATTTAAGGATGTTAAAGTGAAGTCTGACCAATATATATATATATATATATATATATATATATATATATATATATATATATATATATATATATATATATATATATATATATATATATATATATATATATATATATATATATATATATATATATATATATATATATATATAATTAAAAACTATAAATAAACTTTACCTTTGGTAGTAGTTCTCTTTGTGGTTGTGGTGGTCGTTGTGGTAGGTGTTGTAGTGACTGGGGTGGTGGTCATTGTGGTAGATGTTGTAGTGACTGGGGTGGTGGTCATTGTGGTAGATGTTGTAGTGACTGGGGTGGTGGTCGTTGTGGTAGATGCTGTAGTGACTGGGGTGGTGGTGGAAGTAATAATGGTTGAAACAGTAGTTAATGACTGCAACTCATCTTCTGTAAGAGATGTATACGCTCCAGTTGTCTCATCAGGTTCGACTTGAGTGATCCCTTCGTAAAGTGTGCAGAATTTCCCTTTGTAATCGTACGTTTGGCACTTGTCTTTATTCAAGCACAGTGAAGAACAGGAAATTGATGAAGGAATTCTCATCTGATGTTATAAAAATATATATTGACATTTATACTTTCTTTTTTATTATTTATTATTAAATTCATTTACATATACAGTTATTGAGACTGGCAGGGTAATTTTTAAAAAAATTAAATTACAAGGCGATATTTTAATTTTAACATAATTTAAAAAAGTTTTCCAACATATTGTTCATTTAACGTAAAGAATTTTTCCATATAGGGTGCCAACATAATCTAAATATTAGGCTGTGGTGCCAATGAAATGAAAATAAACATTGCTGCATCTGCTTGAAAAGGTAAGATTCAAATAATGACTCTAAGCAAATTTAAACCTAGAATAATTTATCACATAATTTTGAGCAAAATATCTCAATCGAAAAAAAAATTATACATTCTACATATATATGGTCAGACTGCCCTTTGGTATCCTTAAATATTTCAAAAACTACTAAACGTACGTATTATTTAAAAGGATATTATTATTTTGGATTATCCTTGAAGAATTATTGACTAAAAGATTAAAATTATATTAAAGATGTAAAAAAAAAAAAAGTTAAAAAAAAAAAAAAAAAAAAAAAATAAAAAAATAAAAAAAAAAAAAAAAAAAGCATTATTATTATTATTATTATTTAGTTTTTTAGCGAATCTAGTTTGTCTTATTTAACCTAAACGACCGAAGATTGCCGTTGTATACAGACCTAACTGATTGCTGGAATGTTGCCGTAGGATACAAGCCTACTGCTATATTACCCAATATATATATATATATATATATATATATATATATATATATTATATATATATATATATATATATATATATATATATATATATATATATATATATATATATTTCACATATTTTACAAATTTCTTACTTAATCGCGAATTTTATGTTACTCCAAAAACGCGAAATTAATCTCAGAAAAAGAGACTCTGCCAAACGTACGATGTCGTTAAACGTATTAAAAAAATATAAATTACGTAAGTTATTAAAATTATTATAAGTTTTTTTAATACCCAATTTTTCTTTATCAAAATTCTTCAAGGATTCCAAAAATGTTATCCTTTTCAACGTACGTTTAGTAGTTTTTGAAATATTTAAGGATACCAAAATGCAGTCTAGCCCTATATATATATATATATATATATATATATATATATATATATATATATATATATATATATATATATATATATATATATATATATATATATATATATATATATATATATATATATATATATATATATAATATTTATCTTTAATGTTTTGAATATATTTGTAAAATTCAATTGGGGTGAATTGCAATTCGAAATCTGTACACATATAAAAATGTAGCTATTCTAATAATAACCAATACAATGTATAATGTATTTTAATACAACCTTCATTATTTTTGATATTCAAGGTTTATTTTAAAAGAGTTAAGAATAGTTCTAGGTCACTTCTTCAAAGAAACTCTGGCAACGCAGCATACAGCTTGCCCTCATTGGGTAGAAGGGAAAACATTTTTATATTGTCAAAAGGTTGCCCAAAGTAACTGGGAATAGACAAGCTTCAAATAGAGTTAAAGCTTAGGGCTGAAGTAACTGTGATTTGAGAGTTCTGCCATTCGCGAAGTTAGGCATTGAGTCAGATAAGATCAACATCAACTACATAATCTGGTGTTGACAACAAACCATAGCTTCACAACAACAACCCCACTAGATAATTGGTAACCTCTCGCTTCGAATACCATATTCTGTCAATATGACTTCAAATGCATAAACAGCAGAAGTTAACCCCAATGCTGAAGAAACAGAGGTTGCCATCTTCAGCTTCTGAGTAAAGCCACCAGTTGGAGCTCAATTTCACCTTGACAGAGTCACCTCGGATAGATCAAAGTGTTTTCAAATTCTCTATCAACTCTCTATAGAAATCGTCATTCAAACGTCGTGTATAGGGACATATCGGCCTTTAACTTGATCAGATTTCCGATGTTTTCCCCACTCTGATTGAAACTGGTAGACCTCTGGCTTTTGCCAACCAGTATATATATATATATATATATATATATATATATATATATATATATATATATATATATATATATATATATATATATATATATATATATATATATATATATATATATATATATATATATATATATATATATACTACTGTAAGAAAACGAATTATCGATATATTGGAGGAGCGATAAAATTTTGTTAACATAATGTCGATGATTAAGTCGACTTTACTCGTTTTTCAATTTAGCTTTCAACGACTTGGGATCTATTTTCCCCTCTTATCAACAGCTGTACTATAAATAAATGACAATCAGCTAACAGCATCTAGCTTTAAGCTGAGAGGAGAGGGATGGGACACCCCTCCCAACAGGTAGCCCAGTTACCTAACTGTAATATAATGAATTATATATATCTGAAAAAAATACATAAGATATAAGAGGAACCCGCTATGGGGGACTGCTCTCTTTCCCGGTCGGGGACTCCATAACCCTCCTGCCATGCATTTATAGTATAATGGTAGTTAATACTGGGACTTGTCTTAGTTGAAAATTAAAACTTTAAAAAATCGTAAAAAAACAAAAAAATTAACTTTAATGAATTAATTTAATAAAAACATTTATACCTGAACTGTTTCCTTTTTATCACAATCAATAACTTTGAGTTCTTCCTTTCAAACAATCTCGAGCGTTTTGAAAGTCCAAAAATTCCATTAAAACAAATTCCAAGCAAAAGAATTAAGACTTTTCTCGAAGACATTTTCGTTTTTATTTTTCTATTAGAAGAGACCTAAGAGGAGCAAACACACTTTATATATATATATATATATATATATATATATATATATATATATATATATATATATATATATAATATATATATATATATATATATATATATATATATATATATATATATATATAATATATATATATATATATATGAAGGGTTTCTTTTGAAGGACTACCTGACAACAAAAAGTAGAAAAGTCTTTCTCATAAAGGAAGGAGCTTCGGATCTTTTTAATGTATAGCAATGGGAAGTATGTCAACTGGATCTAGAGAAAAAGCAGAGAAAGACCGAGAGAGATCATTAATTCTAACGATATCAGATCCTTTGACGAAAACTATGGAGGATACATATTACGTTAGGACAAATATTGCTTCTTACGATCACTCTGGCTGTAAAAAGCAGCTACAAGAGGTTTGTAATCTCTGCCCAAAATGATGTCATAATCTTCTAAGAAAGGTTTAAAGTGGAACACAAATAAATAGGCAGCCAACAGTTCACTTTCGAAAGCAGAATATTTGCGATGAGGCTCAGTAAGCTTTTAACTGAAGAAATATATTGGTACATGAGAAGGATCCACCATATATGATGCAGAGCAACTTCACTAGTAATTGATGATGCATCAGCGACCAATTGTGGATGTGTCACAAATCGCGATCGGGAAAAGAGAAAGCGTAAGAGAAAGAGCTTGCATCTTTTCAAAAACCCAAAGACCTTCTTTGATGTGTGGAAGTTAAGAAGTGGACAAGACTTAATAAAGGTGATTAGAGGGCAAACAATGTGAGAAAAATAGATTTAGGAGTAGATGGTAAAATCTAATCATATATACATAGTATACTTAGAAACCAACGAAGAGAAGGGCCTGTAGTGGGGAGATTCAGTCTGCTTAGCACCAAGAGTAGAAAAACCCGCCGAAGAAACATTAAAGTCAAGGAAAACAAATGAAGATCGAAAGAAGAGACTCTTATATAAAAAATAATAATAAAAAAAAGAAAATAAGTTTATATATATAAACAAAGGCAGAAGGGATATCGGTAAAAAGAGAATCCATGTATCGTTGAGAAACTCATAAAAGACCAAAAATATTGATGAAAGCTGTTTCCTCGACATCATCAGGATGAATATGCATCTAGCGGTAAGTCTGAAGAAGATCCACGTTTCTGAAGACTGAACCACCAAGGAATTACTCAGATATATATATATATATATATATATATATATATATATATATATATATATATATATATATATATATATATATATATATATATATATATATATATATATATATATATATATATATATATAGGTAAAGGATAGCGGTAAGACTTAGTCTCAGATTTAAGGGCTCTAAAGACTCTACAGGATTTGCACCAGCTGGCATAGTTCCTTTTAAGGAACAAGGTGAAGCGCAAAGGTCATAGAGGATTTCGAGGGACGGGTGATACGGGCTTTTAGGAAAATAGAAAATTCGTTTTTAGAAACAGCTAGTTTGTCCTCTTCTAAGAGCCTCACTCTGGCAAAAATAAGGGATGTATCCCTGGTTTCAAGTCTAGGAAAAACCCTAAGTGTAGAGCTGGCAGTAAAGAGGATTAAGAGGTCGTTGGGTTAGTCTAAAAGAAATAAATATGAGTGGCAGCTTCAGGGCAAGCAAGTTTAAGTGGAGGTTATGTTTGGGATCTAAGATGGTGAAGTTACTACAATCTATGAGTATACAGTATAGTAATGGGAGAAATACATGACCAACAAATATTTAAAGGACATAAGTGACCACGAAGGTTCACTGAGAGTTGTAGCTAAAGTTTGGGTAGAGAAATAGTAGCCTTGAGCTCATCATGACAAGCAGAATTTGTGTGGCTGAATTTAAAACAAATATAATAATTAAACAATTTCCCCAATAGTATCAAAAAGATCACAAAGATGATAACAACACGAATTCAAAAAGGATCAGGAGGTTCACACAACTGACCTGATTTCAATTTAAATAAAAAGGAAATGAGGCCAAGTTTGCTCTCTCTGAACAAAGCGAACTAATATGTCTATATATGTGCTGGAAATTGGCGCAATTTCCATATATAGTGATAAACTCATCCAGATATAATAGATGAAGCTAAAATAGTCTCTTCTCTCTGTATATATATATATATATATATATATATATATATATATATATATATATATATATATATATATATATATATATATATATATATATATATATATATATATATATATATATATATATATATATATATATATATATATATATATATATATATATATCAAACCGACTTCACCCTCTATTCAATTGTAGTAATACAAAAATGAGCGAAAAATTGACGAAGTATAATAGTTTATTTTGAGTAATGAAATTAACAGATTGAAAGAGTATAGCTAAATACGAAATTGCCTCTAATAATTTTTACGTATCAAACCGTCAAATTAAATCGTATATATATATATATATATATATATATATATATATATATATATATATATATATATATATATATATATATATATATATATATATATATATATATATATATATATATATATATAGAGAGATAAAAAAAAAAAAAAAAAAACTTGGGAGTACTATTCCGGTTGCGTGAATTTTTTCCTTTCAAGAAGTTACTCCAATTATACAAGGGTCTTATTCGCCCTTGTATGGAGTACTGTCCTCACATTTGGAGAGGCTCCTGTTCCTCCACTCTTCTGGATAGGGTTGAGTCTAAAGTGAAAAGATTAAAAACTGTCCTCTACTTTCAAACTCTCTTGACTGTCTTTCTCTGCGAAAGTGACGTTGGCGCACTATCTCTTTTCTCTAGGTACTACAATAGCTGGTGGTCGAGATAATTGGCTTCCCGCATTCCTCCACCATTACGTCGCTCTCGTTGCATCAAGGTGTGCCCTGTTTTCGAAAGAATTTTGTGTGGATGTCGCAAAACCCAGGTTTGCCCGGTGTGGTGCTTCCTTCTTTCCAGCCACCTCTGTTCTGTGGAACTCTGTACATCAATTTTTTCCTCGGACTGTATTTAATCTTCCTCTCTTCAAGACTTATGTCTGTGCCCACCTGAGGGATGTGCGTTTGGTTCGGGTCTGAATGGGTTTTCTTTCTCTTCTCTATTTGTATATGACCCCTTCCTTGAGTGGTGGTGAACTGTAACATATATATATATATATATATATATATATATATATATATATATATATATATATATATATATATATATATATATATATATATATATATATATATATATATTTTTTAAAGTTTTTTTTTTCTTTTTTAATATGGAAAACTTACATTGTTTCATTAATATTTATTCATGGTTCTCTTCTTTTTTTTCTTTATTTAAGTTCACATCTCACGGGCATTGTCCTATTTGAGGTGAGGAACCTTTCTAAGTAGTGTATATCTAGGATCTCCAAGTGAGATCGATTCGATCGGCGTCCTCAAGCCCGTAAGTTAATCACTTTGCCGTTTGACCCATGGCAGACGGCAATAAATATGCATTTGTATGAATTTAATCTTATTATGTCATCATGTGGTTTACTTTGGTATAAAAATAAATGTTTAGGAGAACGAATAAACAAATTTTTTTAATTAAAATTTCCTATAAAGTATAAACTTATAAAGGAAGTATGCATAAAGGAACCATATTACCTCCTCTATACCTTATATTCCATTAGCCTCTAAGTTAGGTTAACCCACAGCCTAAAATTATGGTTCACCTCAAAACTGAATCACTCACTATTACTTTCTCATATTACCCTTTTGTTTTTAATTTTACTTGCACTCTCACTTTTACACATTAAGATACTCGTAAATCGGAAATATAAAAAAGCATTCACCCAATTAATAATAATAGAGGCGAGTTTTACCTTAAAAAAAAAAATCTCAAAACGCGCCTATTGCATTTGTTAACAACTTTACATATAAAGGTGCCAGTTCTGATTTTTAGAACATATTCATTAATCATTATACAACATATATTTCCACAATGACGTCATAACTCATCAAATATTGCTGATCATGTTTTACACTCTTTTTCTTACCTTTTCTTCAAAAAATGGTAAATGGTAAAGCCCAAATGTTATTCCAAGCCACTTAACTAGAGCCCTATTTGCGTTCTTGCTCACCTCTGCATAATAAAAGAGGGATTTAACGAAACTTGCGCTCTTTAAAAAGTGGTGAAGCGAAAGCGCAAGAGCACTATTTTCATAAATGTTTGCGCAAGCTCAAAAGCGCTGGTCACCTTGCCCTCTTGCCCACCTCTGGTAATAATAATAATAATAATAATAATAATAATAATAATAATAATAATAATAATAATAATAATAATAATATATAATAATAATAATAATAATAATAATTAATAATAATAATAATAATAATAATAATAATAATAATAATAATAATAATAAAATAATAATAAGAATTTAATAATAATTATAATAATAATAATAATAATAATAATATAATAATAATTAAAAATAGTATTATTAAAAAATATGGAAATAATATTAAAAATAATAATAATAATAATAATAATAATAATAATTAAATAAAGAAGGCTAATAATAATAATAATAATACAAATAAAATGATAATAATAATAATGACAGATATACTAATAATAATAATAATAATAAGGACAGAAATAATAATAATAATAATAATAATAATAATAATAATAATAATAATAATAATAATAATAATAATATACTTCTGAGCTGTAAAAATCAGTATCAAATGGCTAATTTTCTAAAAAAATGAACTTTAGATTTCAATTTATTGCTTAATATTGAGTTGCGTCACGATATATATATATATATATATATATATATATATATATATATATATATATATATATATATATATATATATATATATATATATATATATATATATATAATATATATATATATATATAGTGGATCCGTTAGCTCAGCGGCGGAGCACTCGCCTAGCAAGCGAGAGTATAAGGTGCCGAGGCCTGGTTGGGTCTGGAAATGTGAGCGGTTTCTCATTGCGCTTAGCTCCGAATGACTCAGTGGTTATATGAGTACATTAGTGATGTGCTTTCGTCACTGATGGGGAAACAATCTCCGGAATCAACGATAGACCTGGCCCAGGCAGTGGGTGGGCCCATGAAACCCAAGGATCTTCCTCGAGAGATCCCACTGACAGGAAGTAAGTCTTTCCTGGGGGTTGAAGATTATTTTTATTATTATTATTATTATATTATTATTATATATATATATATATATATATATATATATAATATATATTATATATATATATATATATATATATATATATATATATATATATATATATATATATATATATATATATATATATATATATATATATATATATATATATATATACAGTGGAACTCCAATATTCGTCATTAATCCGTTCCCGAGGGGATGATGAATATCGAAAAAGACGAATATCGAATAATTTTTCCCATAGGAATTAACTAAAAATGGATTAATTCGTTCCCAGCCTCGAATTTTGCCTATCTATTCTTTAACAAAAAAAAATTTGCACTCTAGAATCGATCTCCGAAATCATTTCAAACACTGTACAATTTAACTACAGTACATATTAACCAGCGTACTGCCATAAATAATACGTAATACGCACTGTGTAAGGCCTACATAAATGCTAAACACAAATAAAATTTTAAAAAGAAATTTACCTTTTGGATGAGAAAAACAATGATTGTTATTAAGAGTTTTTATTTTTAAGGTTATAGGCTTTCGAAGGTAGGACGAATATTGACTTTTCAACGAATATCGAAAAAAAAATTTGACGAAAAAACAGGGCGAATATCGAAAAAGACGAATACTGGCGGGGACGAATATTGGAGTTCCACTGTATATATATATATATATATATATATATATATATATATATATATATATATATATATATATATATATATATATATATATATATATATATATATATATATATATATATATATATATATATATATAACTCACTGCGGCCGTGGAGCCCACTCTATCACGGGAAGGGACTGTTTTATCTTTGAAGAGGTACAGCGGCTTACCCCGACTAGAACAGTGCCTGGGGACTGTTGGGAGATTCCCTGTAACCTTGTGGGGCAATATTATTCCGGGAGGAACAAATTGACATTCCCATAGAAGCCACGACAAGCCTAGCAAGCCGGTTGTAGATTGACTTAGCTCAAGTTGCACAGGTGAGACCTCGGAACACAGATGGATCTTTTCGGTTGCGGACCAGGCTACTAGACTACACAAACATACTTTTCACATTGGAACAATGAACTCGAGCACAATGGAAAGTAAGGAGGAGGAGGAGGAGGTGGAGATAATGGAGGAGAGAGCACTGGACGTCTTGGGAGTGTATTGGACACACATTAGGGGTCAAGGAAGTAGGAGGATTCATAAGGATTACCATATGATATATAAGGGAGAGGATGAGAAGCGAAAGTATAGCGTGGTAATAATTTTATAGTCAGGGTTAGCGGAGAGAGTGGAGGAGGTGGTATATTGGAATGAGTGAATGGCAGCTGTTATACTAAGATTGGAGTGGAAAAGTTTAGAATTGGTTCAGATTTATGCTCCACACCAAGAAAAAACACAGGAGGAAAAGATTGTTTTTTTACAATCAGTTGCAAAATGACTTTGATGGAGTAAATGCGGAGGGAAAATTTTTTATAGGAGACTTCAGTGCCTATGTGGGAGTTGAGAGAGAGGGAGTAGAGACCGTGATTGGGGCATTCGGAATTGGAAAACGTCTTACAGACTTTGCGGTGAGAAATGATTTATCAATCAGGAATACTTATTAGACGCATAAAGAAACACATAAATGGAGTTGGTATCGGTGGAATAGTGCTGTGGGAGAACACACAGACAAATCAATGATAGATCTGATGCTTACGAAAACAGGAAAATTGTGACAGACGTGAAGAGTGTTCCTTCTATGTCTTTGAACTCAGACCACAGACTGGTGATTGGCAAATTGAGATTGAAAATACAGCATAGAATGGGATGCGCTGTTAGAGAAAGATATGCGGTCGAGAAGCTGAAGGATGTTAAGGGGCAAATTTGGTTAATTAAAGGATGAATTAGGGCTAGCAAGCCGGAGTAGACGGATTTTGGGGGTATTGAGGAGTGGACGAACTTTTAAAAAGAAAAATTTGAAGACATGTACTGAAGAGGTACTAGGTACGAAACAGTTGAGAACTAAAGGTGGGTGATGTCGTTAGAGAGAAAAACAGAGCGCTTAGAAAATGGATGAGTGTGAGAAATCTGGAAACAAGAGAGGAATATGTCCAACGAAGAAACAGCGCTGAGGGACTGAAGAGGATTGCAAAGGAAGAGAGATGGGAGCGAATAGGTGAACAACTTAGGATGGACATGACTAGGACAAAGAAATTGATATACAACACAGCCAAGAGATACAAAGGCCAAGAAGACTTGTCTGCTACCCAATCTGTGAAAGATAGGGGAAATTGAAAACAATCGTCGGGAGAAGATAGAGCGTGGCCAGCAAGAAGCACCACACGAGATAATTTTGGAGGAGTTGAGGTTGAGGGTAGCATTGAGAAGTATGAAGAACGGAAAGATCCCTGGGTACGATAGTTTACCCTCTGAAATCTTCAAATTGGGTGGAGAGGTGGAGGAGTGGATATTGAGACTTTAATGGCTTTTGGAGGGCGAAAGAAGTGCCAGAGGAGTAGAGAAAGGTGATAACATGTCCAGATTTTAAGAAGGGGGATAGGGCGGAGTATGCCAACTAAAGGGGAATATCATTGCTACATCATGCATTAAAGATATATGAAAGAGTCTTGGAGAAGTGGTTGAGGGCGAGAGTGGAGCACAAGTTGAATGAAACACAATATGGATTTAGGCCAGGGAGAGGAACTACAGACTTGACATTTACAATGAAAATGTTGATTGAAAGAACTGGGAATGGAATAGAGAGGTGTACGTGACTTTCATCGACTTGAAGAAGGCGTTTGACAGTGTACCAAAGGAAAAATTGTGAGACACTCTGGCGGACCCACATTATGAGGTTGATCCCAAGTTGCTGAGAATAATACGAAGTTTATATGCAACAAGAGAAAGTGCTGTCAGAACAGCACTGGGACTGAGCGACTGGTTTGCTGTTGGTGCAACTCAAGAAAGTGTCCTGTCCCCCGCTGCTGTTTGAATTATGTATAGATAAGTGTATCCGTGAAATCGACATTGCGGGGAAGTTGGGAGTGGTAATGGCATATGCTGACGACATCGCAATTGTAACTGAGGACAGAGCCAAATTACAGATGGCATTGATGATCTGGGGGGATGTGTTACATAGAGAGGGCCTAAGAATGAACAAGACCAAGACTGACGTGATGAAAATTGAAGGGAGCATGAAGACCTCAATACTGAAGTGGATGGAGTGAGGATAAAAAATGTGACTTAGTTTAAATTCTTAGGGGTGAATATGAATAGTGAAGGAGAAATCACGGGCGAGATTGAGGAAAGGATAGGTAAATTCTCCAGGGAAGTGGGACAATTATACCCTCTCCTGAGGAATAGACACGTACCGAGAAAGGTTAAAGTCCTGCTGTATACTACCTTGTTGAGGCCGGTCCTAATGCATGATTCTGAGGCGTGGACTCTTACCACAAGGACAAGAAGCAAAATTGTGGCTGCCGAGATGAAAGTGCTGAAGCTAATAGTGGGAGTGACGAAATGGGAGCGCAGGAAGAACGAGGACATTAGTCAAGAACTGCGAGTAGAACCAATTGAGGAGCTGGTGGAGAGAAAAGGAATTGAGATGGTATGGTCATATTCCAAGGATGGAGGATCACAGGTACCCAGCGAGGTTTTACAACTGGTAACCGCGAGGTAGAAGACCCACAAGAAAATCGAGAAAAAAAATTGAAGGATGGAATTGCTGATGAAGTGGAGAGTAGAGGAAGAACTCTGGACGTGGTGGAGACGGATGGTCTTTAACGAGACAGATCTGCACGGAGAGGCTTCACAGTCCTAACATGTGGCGTTTGGTGAGAAGGTGAGATATATATATATATATATATATATATATATATATATATATATATATATATATATATATATATATATATATATATATATATATATATATATATATATATATATATATATATATATATATATATATATATATATATATATATATATATATATATATTTCACTATCACCTTTTCCACTTTCGTGGAGTGGTGCCCACCACAATTCCCTCACAAACATACCCATTCCTACCTTTGAACTCCTTTCACCAACCCCCTCCATTTCACTTTGTCCTCAGCAAGTCTACTACCCTCTTCTAAACTCAAATTTCTTCCACCCAAAATTTCTTTCACTCCACTTTGACTTTCCCCTCCCCTACCCCCAACCACTTCGGATCTAAGTACTTTGCCCACCATTCTGTCCTCATTCATTCTATACATATGTCCCAATAATTGTAGCAAACCTTAATCCACTCTATCCACTACACTCCTCTTCTATTACACGTCTCCCTTATTCTTTCATTTCTAATCCTATCAATCCTTCTCAATTTACATACCGCTCTCAAACCTTTCAGATAATAATAATACTAATTACAGAAGGTAAACACATACATTCGAACATTCTTATCTTTATTTCTTTCGAAATTTTTCCTTTCTTCCATACTCCTCTTAGGTCCCCCAACACTTTCATTCCCTCTACCACTCTATTCTTTATTTCTTTTTCCGTCCCACCCTTACCTTCCACCAACATTCCTAGATATCTGAATTCATACACCTCCTCAAGTTTCCTTCCCCCCACTTCTACACTCCCCATTCTTCCCTTCACATCTCTTCATCCCCACCTCCAATCCTCATAACTTTACTTTTCGCTGGATTGACTTTCAATCTCATGCTTGCACATTTCCCCTCAAACATTCTCACCAGTATTTTCACCTTGTCTCCAGATTCTGCCAGCATCATCTGCAAAAATTAAAACATTCACATCCCATTCCCCCTCCATATTTATCGACCTAATACTCTTCACTTCTTTCTCCATTTCCCTAACTACACCATCTATCGATAGACTAAATAACCATGGCGACATTACACACCCCTGTCTCAATCCCACTCCTATGCTAAACCATCCGATAGTTCCTCTTCACCCTCACTCTTGATCTACAATTCGCTATATATATATATATATATATATATATATATATATATATATATATATATATATATATATATATATATATA
>SEYY01001759.1:85000-92500 GCA_009176605.1 Armadillidium nasatum | reverse complement strand
ATATATATATATATATATATATATATATATATATATATATATATATATATATATATATATATATATATATATATATATATATATATATATATATATATATATATATATATATGCCCAAATTGGGCGAAAATGCATAATTTTGGGAGGCATCTATTGTACTTACCATGAACATGGAATAATTAGGAAAATAAATACACATTACTTTTCGCTGTTAAAACAAACACTTTTGCAAAATTATTTTTTATTTAATTTGCCTTAAAAAATGATTAAGGCTTCGAAGAGAAGATTCTTTAAGAGTGTTCAGAATAATAATAATAATAATAAAAATAAATATAAAAAAATAATAATAAATTATTATTATTATTATTATTATTATTATTATTATATTATTTTATTATATTATTATTAAATATTTATATTTAAATATATATAATATATATATATATATATATATATATATATATATATATATATATATATATATATATATATATATATATATATATATATATATATATATATATATATATATATATATATATATATATATATATATATATATATATATCCAAAAAAGATGAAAAGAAAAGGAAACACGAAGATATTTTAAAAAAGAAGATAGAATTATTTTAATAATTAATATTTGAATATTTAAAAAAAGAAGATAGAATTATTTTAATAATTAATACTTTCACTAGTTCAGATTGTAATAAGCATATTATTATTATTATTTTTATTCTTATTATTATTAACAAGGCTTACTTAGAAATTCTCCAAAAGTTCTTCAAACCTAATCTAATTAAAAACAATAAATAAACCTTACCTTGGGTAGGAGTTCGTATTATGGCTGTGGTAGTATCGGTGGTTGTAACAGTAGTTAATGACTGCAACTCATCTTCTGTAAGAGAAGTGTATGCTCCAGTTGTCTCATCAGGTTCGACTTGAGTAATTCCTTCGTAAAGTGTGCAGAATTTCCCTTTGTAATCGTACGTTTGGCACTTGTCCTTATTCAAGCACAGTGAAGAACAGGAAATTGATGAAGGAATTCTCATCTGATGTTATAAAAATTATATATTGACATTTATATTTTCTTTTTTATTGTTTATTATTAAATTTATTTATATATACAGTTTTTGAGGCTGGTGTGACAATTTTTGTTTAATATTAAATTACGTGGTGATATTTTAATTTTAAACATAATTCAAAAAAAGTCATTCAACATATTGTTAACTTAACATAAAAGGCTTTTTCCATAGGGTGTCAATGAAATGAAAATAAGGATTACTGGGTCAGAGTTTACTTTGATATCCAAAAATATTTCAAAAACTACTAAACGTACGTTAAAAAGGATAACATTTTTGGAATCGTTGGCGAATTTTGAGTAAGAAAATTGTAAAAGATGTGAAATTTTTTTTTTTTTTTTTTTTTTTTAAATGGCTTTTGTACGATAATATTTCTAGCGTACTTAGTTCGACTTATCATAACCTAACGACCGAAGTTTGCCGTGGGATACACGCCTTACTGATTGGGTGGAATGGTTGCCGTAGCATACAAGCCTACTGCTTTATTACACCACCAGACGTACCATGCCAGACGTACGATTTCGTAAAGTGTATTAAATAACTATGTTTAGGTCGTATTAAAATTATTCTTAAGATTTTTTTTTTATTTCACAATTTTTCTTTCTCAAAATTCGCCAAGGATTTCAAAAATATAATCCTTTTTAACGTACGTTTCGTAGTTTTGATTTCAATTGATATCAAAGTAAACTCTGGCCGGATTACTGTTTAGGTTTGAACAGCCAAGAATCAAATTATGACCAAACTTTGTTATAACTAAGCAAATCCAAACCTTGATATATATATATATATATATATATATATATATATATATATATATATATATATATATATATATATATATATATATATATATATATATATATATATATATATATATATATATATATATATATATATATATATATATATATATATATATATATATATATTATATATATATATTCAAACCTAGAATAATTTTATCACACAATATTGAGCAAAAATTCAGGCTTTCTACTTTTTCATATATATATATATATATATATATATATATATATATATATATATATATATATATATATATATATATATATATATATATATATATATATATATATATATATATATATATATATATATATATATATATATATATATATTACTCAAATATAAATGTAAATAAATAAAAAGTAATAAAAATGAATATAAAATAAAAGAAAAGTGAACAAAAAAGAATAATTTTCTTTCTTTAATTTCGTAAAAGAAAATGTAATTAAATGGTATATTTTAAATATACAACATTTTTTTAAAGTTATTAATATTTTTTTTTTAATATTTATTAACGTTTATTTTTATTTAATTATTAACATGTATTTTTTATAATATTTATTAATGTTTATATTTTGATAAATATATTTTTAACATAGTAATTTTAATTATAGTAATAATAATGTTTATTTAAGTTTATCCTTAATGTTTTGAATATATTTGTAAAATTCAATTAGAGTGAATTGCAATGAAATCTGTACTCATATTACTCATATTAAAACGTAGCTGTTCTAATTATAACCAATACATTGTCTAACGTTGTTTTATTACATCCTGCAAAATATTTTTGATATTCAAGGTTAATTTCAAGTTCTCTCTTTGGATGACTATCCCAAAATTTTGGCGGTAAAAAGTTTCTCGCACTTTATTTTCGTTTTTTTTTTTTTTTTTTTCCGTTTTTTTTTTTCTTTTTGTAAAATTTATGCCGATTCCAAATATGTAAAAAGCTTTACATAATTCCAAACGGTTCTTGAGAAAACTTTTCAAAAATAGAATTTTGTTCTAGGTCAATTATAAGAAAATGGAATTTTTTAGCGAATATTTCAAATGGCATTTCTGAAAAAAGAAAATATTTGAAAAAAAAAGCAAAAAAAACGAGATCACTTTCCTGTGATCTAGACACAGTAAGGGGAAAATTTTGAACAAATTTTCATTGCAATTTAATAAGCGGTTCATATAGGTCCTTCAGGTTGAAGGTAAAACTTTTCAAAAATTGAAAATTCAAATTTTCCGACAACTTTACACGACAGCCAAAACGACTAAACCAACAAGTTTTATCTTCGTCTTGCGTTTTTTTTTTTTTTTTTTTTTTTTTAACTTCTACATGATTCCAATACTTTTGCCCCAAAAAATGTATATAAAAAAAATATAAAGTATTTAGTAAAAAAAAAAGTTAAAAGGGGACCCGGGTGGGTTGGTGGGGGTTTACTATTCTAAAAATTCTCTTTACATTTTAATTCAATGAGTTTTTTATTATAGTTGGAGAGTTGGAGGAAGGTCTTAAAGAGTTAAAAAAAAAATTAAAAATAAAACAGCGATTGGTTCTAGTTCACTTCTTCAAAGAAACGCAGGCAGTGTAACACAGTTTGCCTCCATTACGTAGAAGGAAAAACTGCTTTATAGTTTATACAGTGAAAAGCTTAGGGCTGAAGTGACTGGGATTTAAGTCAGATTATATCAACATCAACTACGTAATCTGGTGGGACAACAAACTATAGCTTCACAACAACGACCCCGCTAGATAACTGGTGACCCCTAGCTTCGAATACTATATTCTGTCAAAATGAATTCAAATGAAGAAACAGCAGAAGTTAATTATAATGCTGAAGCAACAGAGGTTGCCATTTTCAGCTTCTGAGTAAAGCCACTAGTTTTCTCCAAAATATCTGTATCAACTTGGTTCAGAATTTTGGAAGCTCAATTTCACCTTGGAAGAGTCACTTCGGATAGATCAAAGCGTTCTCAAACCCTCTATCGACTCTCTATAGACGTCGTCATTCAAATGACCAGACTTCCGAAGCTTCCATAACTTTGGTGGAAACTGGTAGACGTCTGATTTTTGACACCAGAGGTTATATATATATATATATATATATATATATATATATATATATATATATATATATATATATATATATATATATATATATATATATATATATATATATATATATATATATATATATATATATATACTACTTTAAGAAAACAAGTTGTCGATGTTTTGGAAGAGCGATAAAATTTTGTTAACATATTGTCGATGATTTAGTCGACTTTACTCGTTTTTCAATTTGTCTTTCAACGATTTTGGATCTATTTTCCCATTATTATCAACAACTACACTATAAATAAATGACAGGCAGCTAACAGCATCTAGCTTTAAACTGAGAGGAGATGGATGGGGCACCCCTCCCAGCAGGTAGCCCAGTTACCTATCTGTATTATAATGAATTATATATATGAAAAACTACATAAGATATAAGAGGAACCAGTTACTAGGGATTGAGCTCCCTCCCGGTTGTGGACTCCATATTCCGCCTGCCATGCATTTATAGTACAATGGTAGTTAACATTGGGGCTTTCCTCACTGAAAGAATTAAAACTTGAAAAAGGCCTAAAAAAAATTAATTTTAATGTATTAATTTAATAAAAACTTTTATACCTGAACTGTTTCCTTTTTATCACAATCAATAACCTTGTAGTTCTTCCTTTCAAACAATCTCGAGCGTTTTGAAAGTCCAAAAATTCCATTAAAACAAATTCCAAGCAAAATAATTAAGACTTTTCTCGATGACATTTTCGTTTTTCTTTTTCTGTAAGAAGAGAACTTAAGAGGAGCATAAAAACTTTATACACACACCCACACCCACCCACCGACACACACACACACACACACACACACACACATATATATATATATATATATATATAATATATATATATATATATATATATATATATATATAATATATATATATTAATATATATATAATATATATATATATATATATATATATATATATATATATATATATATATATATATATATATATATATATATATATTATATATATATATATATATATATATATATATATATATATATATATATATATATATATATATATATATATATATATATATATATATATATATATATATATATATATATATATATATATATATATATATATATATATATATATATATATATATATATATATGTCTCTTTTGAAGAATTGCCTAGCAACAAAAAAATAAATCTTTCTCGTAAAGGAATGAGCTCCGGATTTTTTTAATTAGGGAGAGCTAAGAGAAGTAGGTCAACGTATCTAGAGAAAAAAAGCAGAGAAAACCGAGAGACATCATCAGCAGCAACGATGTCAGATCCTTTCACTTAAACAATGGAGGACACATATTGCGTTAGGAAGAACAAATATTGCTTCCTACGATCACTCTTAGTTGGAGTCCGGCTGTAAAAAAGCACCTACAAGAAGTTTGTGATCTATGCACGAAATGATGTCAAAATCTTCAAAGAAATGTTTAAAGTGGAGCACAGATAAATAGGCAGCCAATAATTCACTGTCAAAAACAGAATATTTGCTCTGAGGCTCAGTAAGCTTTTAATTGAGGAAATAGATTGGTACGGGAGAAGCATCCACCATCTGATGCAAAGCAGCTCCACTGGTAATTGACGATGCATCAGCGACCAATTGTGGGTGTGTCACAAATTAGTATCGGACAAAAGAAAGAAAGAGCGGAAGAAGAAGAGATAGCATCAGCTTGCATCTTTTCAAAAGCACACAGACCTTCTTTGGCCTTAATTAGGGTGATTAGAGGGCAAACATTATGAGAAAAGTAGGGTAGGAGAAAATGGCAAAATCTAACGATATATATCTAGGTGTACCTAAGTAAACCTAGAAACCAACGAAGAGAAGGGTAATCTGTAGTGGGCAGATTCAGTCTGCTTTGCATCAAGAGTAGAAAGAACCCGCTGAAGAAACATTAAAGTCAAAGAAAATAAGGGATGATCGAAAAAAGAGACACTTGTCGAGCGAAAAGTTAAGAGTCCTAAAGAAGATCGAAGATCTGACTAAGGAGAGAGCCATGCTTCTCTTCTGAAAAAAGAGAAAATAAGGTCATATATATAAATAAAGGCAGAAGGGGTATCGAGAAAAATAGAATCCATTTATCACTGATGAAATCAAAAAAGACCGAAAGGATTGATGGTAGCTGTTTTCTCGACGTCATCAGGATGAATGTGGATCTAATGGAGAGAATAAGATCCACCTTGCTGAAGAATGAAGCACCAAGGACCTACTCAGAAACGCTCTAGATGAAAGTCGAATTATAGCGGTAAGGCTTATTCTCAGATTTAAGGACTCTAAAATCTCCACAGGATCTCCACTGGTGTGGTTACTTTTAAGGAACGAGAAAGCACCTTGGAGATTTAGAGGGACTGGTGATACTGGGCTTTAGGAAGATAGAGAATTCGTTTTTCGAGACAGCACGCTTGTCCTCTTATAAACACTAGCATGGCAAAAACATAGGATGCATCCCTAGTTTTAAGTCTATGAAAAACGCTAGGTGTAGAGCTGGCGCAGCAAATAGTATTATGAGATCAAGTTAGGTTAGAAAACTCACTAGGTAATTAATCTACTACGAAATAAGAAACTTTATAGTCTAAAAAAAAGAATAGGAGTGGCAACTTCAGG
Source organism: Armadillidium nasatum (assembly GCA_009176605.1). Classification (NCBI taxonomy): domain Eukaryota; kingdom Metazoa; phylum Arthropoda; class Malacostraca; order Isopoda; family Armadillidiidae; genus Armadillidium; species Armadillidium nasatum. Next base: position 85,896 of record SEYY01001759.1, on the reverse strand, counting down.
GCAAGCAGGTAAGTTTAAGTGGAGGTAAGATTTGAGATTGCCTTTAAGAATTTTTACATATTAAACTGTCAAGATGGTGAAGTTACGATATTCTATGAGTATACCATAGTAATGGAAGAAATCCATGACCAACAATTGTTTAAAGATATCAAACCATGAAAGTTCAATGAGAATTGTAGAAGAAGAAACTTTACAGTCTAAAAAAAGGAATAGAAATGGCAACTTCATTGCAAGCAAGTAAGTTTAAATGGAGGTTTGGTTTGGGATTACAGATGGTGAAGTTACTACAATCTACGAGTACACCAAAGTGAATTGAAGAAATTCATGCCCAACAATTGTTTAAGGACATCAGTGACCATGAAGGTTCACTGAGAATTGTAGTTAAAAGTGAAGGTTGACCAATAATCGCCTTGAACTCATCATGACAAGCAGAACTTTGTCTTGATGAATTCAAAATCAAATATAATAATAAAACAATTTTCACCAATGATATCAAAAAGATCACAAAAATGATAATAACAGAAGTACAAAAACGGATCCAGAGATACTAATAACACCTGATTTCTATTTTAATAAAAGGAAATGAGGCCAAGTGTACCCCTCTGAACAATATGAATTAACATGTCTATCTATTTCTTAAACGTGGCACGATTTTCATATATAGTGAGAAACACATCCCGACGAAATATAGATGAAACTAATTTAATCTATATATATATATATATATATATATATATATATATATATATATATATATATATATATATATATATATATATATATATATATATATATATATATATATATATATATATATATATATATATATATATATTAACTTCAGTTTCTATTCAATTGTAGTAATACAGAAATGAGCAACAAATTGACGAATTTTT
>SEYY01001759.1:80000-82500 GCA_009176605.1 Armadillidium nasatum | reverse complement strand
AAAGTGCCTTTCGATTCTATATTTTATAACACTTCAAAGGAAAGTAAGCACAACACAGGTGAATTTTAGCAGTTTTTATAAAAATATATATATATAATACACGAGTATTTAAAAATCACGAGCAATATAGTTTTTCCCTCATAGTAAAATTAAAGGGATAAAAATGTGAAGGAAAAAAAATTAGATATCTGTAATAATAATAGTAATAATAGTAATAATAATAAAAATAATAATAAAAATATTAATAATAATAATAATAATAATAATAATAATAATAATAATAATAATAATAATAATAATAATAATAATAATAAAATAATAATAATAATAATAATAATAATAATAATAATAATAATAATAATAATAATAATAATTAATAATTAATAATGAATAATAATAATAATAATAATAATAATAATAATAATAATAATAATAATAATAATAATAATAATAATAATAATAATAATAATAATAATAATAATAATAAAAATAATATTAAAAATAATCTTAAAAAAATAATAATAATAATAATAATAATAATAATAATAATAATAATAATAATAATAATAATAATAATAATAATAATAATAACTAATATACTAAAAAATAATAATAATAATAATAATAATAATAATAATAATAATAATAATAATAATAATAATAATAATAATAATAATAATAATAATAATAATAATAATAATAATAATAATGATAAAATAATAATAATAATGATAATAATAATAATAATAATAATAATAATAATAATAATAATAATAATAATAATAATAATAAAAATAATAAAAGTAAAAGTGAAAAGTAAAAGTAAAAATAATAATAATAATAATAATAATAATAATAATAATAATAATAATAATAATAATAATAATAATAATAATACTTCTGAACTGAATAAATCGTATCAAATGGCTAATTTTCTAAAAAAATTAACTTTAGATTTCAATTTATTGCTTACATTGAGTGTGTCACTATTAGATTTCACATATTATTATACTAATATTATCTTCTCTTTTATATATATATATATATATATATATATATATATATATATATATATATATATATATATATATATATATATATATATATATATATATATATATATATATATATATATATATATATATATATATATATATATATTGTAAAATATTTTTTCTACTCTAAAATTGAAACATAGAGAACCTTATAGAGAACCTATATTAGTATGGAGAACCTATATTAAAGTATAGAGAACCTTATAGAGAACCTATATTATTATAGAGAACCTATATTAAAGTATAGAGAACCTTATTTTAACTTTTCTGTATATTATATGTATGAAAATAAAGTTCGTTCTAACAAGTATCGCTCTATTCTAGGATTCTTGGAGAGGAGCTTTGTTCTTAGAAACTCGCACAGGGATCGAACCAGCCTTCAAGCACGTCAGTCAATCACTCTTCCGTAATGCAAATTTTTTTTTTTTTTTTTTTTTTTTTTTTTTTTTTTTTTTTTAGCAATTTTTCATAAAGAATCAATTGTATATATTAAAAAGGTATTTACTTCATCCAGTAAGCTCTAAAATGTGTCCTATTTTACTAATAATGAAGTACTAACAATATATTTTTGTAAATAAATGCAAATTTTTTATTTCAATGGATTTAAAGGATAAAAATTGAATTGAGGAAAAAAAAGTTACCGTTTAATGCTTTAGAAATTTGTTGTTTTATTAAAAGTTTCAATTGTTTTTTAATTAGGATGATTGAGGATTTTTCAGGGGAGGCTGTCATTCTGTTATATTTTAGACATGATTCCTGTTGTTGGATATATTATTGAGTGAGTTTGTTAGCTGTGGGTATGGAAGGGTTTTGTATAGTAATGGACATGTCGTCGGCATATGTTATTAGTTTTATTTCTCGAGTTTGTGGAGTGGGTAGGTCTGCTGTGTACAGATTAAATAGCAAGGGAGATAGGATGACTTCCATGTGGGACACCATTTCTTAGTTTTATTGTTTCTGAAAGATGGTTTTTGTTGGAGACTTGGGCTGTGCGATCGGATAGGAAGTTGGATATTCATTTTTTGTTAATTGTTGATTATGGGGGAGTGTAAAATTTTTTGTATGAGGTTATGTCTGGGGACTATATCAAAAGCTTTGCTGATGTCAATGGCCACGAGTTTAGTCCTGTGAGATGGTTTTTTGTTGAGGCCGCTTATTATGTTTTGTGAGATGGTGGTGAGGGGTGGCTGAGTGGGATTTCTTGAATTCGCGTTGAAAGTGTTGTGTTTGCATAAGTGGTTTTATTTTTGTGTGTATGAGTTTTTCTTGGAGTTTGCATAGTGTGGATAAAAGGGAGATTGGGCGGTATGAAGAAGGAAAGTTTGGATTCTTTCCTGGGTTTTAGTTTGGGGGTTATTATAACTTTCTACCATATTGCAGGGATGAAGTTGAAAGTGTAAGATTTGTTGTATATTTGGGCTAGGTAAGTTGTGGCTGTGGGTCCT